>PVKC010006219.1:0-31576 GCA_004027635.1 Crocidura indochinensis | reverse complement strand
TGCTCAGAAGTCGCTCCTGGCAGGCACGGGGGACCGTATGGGGAACCGGGGGATCGAACCGTGGTCCGTCCTAGGTTAGCACAAGGCAAGGCAGGCACCTTACCTCCAGCGCCACTTCCCGGCCCCCAGAGAGCTCGTTTTTATACGTAATATCTCCCCCTTTTTTTAGTGTGTCTTTGCAGGGGGAAATGGCGCTACATTATATTGCCAATGCATTTGGGGGTGGAAAGGGAAGAAAACACAACAGGTGGCACTCCCAAAACATATAAGAAATAGAAATAAAACTATATGTGCTCATATAAGTATATAAAAATAATAAAATAAATAATAAAATAACGTTAATTGAAGGAACAAGACTGTGTGTTAGGCTTACTATTGGGGGGAAAGCAGGTAAAGAGGTGCTGTGTACAAATCTATTACTTATGATGGAGGTATAGGTTTCCCCATTGATTTTTGGGACTTTCTTGTGGTGTGTGGGTTCCCAAGAGCCTTTACATCATGTACCCTAATCTTCTTCAGTTTGGTAAGTGAATCACGGCAGGGGGGTTATGGGGAGAGTTCTTGTTTTGGGGGTTCTTTTAGAGCTGAGTTCATTTTCAAGCATCAGTCCATGTTAGGAAGAGTTGGTAAGGAGGGACACGTTAAGCATATTGTTATTAATATAGCTAAGCAATTATTGAAAATAGTCATAAAAATTGTTGGTTCTTTAGATTAATTTCCCTTTGGATGCTTGAAGACTTCTCTATGGTATAAGTTTTTTTTTGTTTGTTTTGTTTTGTTTTGGGGCCACACCCGGTGACGCTCAGGGATGACTCCTGGCTATGCACTCAGAAATCGCTCCTGGCTTGGGGGGACCAAATGGGACAAGGAGGGATTGAACTGTGGTCCATCCTAGGTCAGCCACGTGCAAGGCAAACGCCCTACTGCTGCACCACCGTTCTGGCCCCTGTGATATAAGTTTTGATGAGAAGAGGTGACTAACATTCACTGCAGAAAGTGAGAAGGCCCTTTGCTCATTTTATTAGATTTCCATGTATGTAAATGAAGAACAAACACATGACCTTAAATCCTCCAATCAGAAACACTGCCGAAAAAACTTTGCAGTAAAGAAATAAGGATTCATTCTGACTTGGGGAGGCAGCCTCTAGGTCCTACAAGCAGAGTGACAGAAAGTAGTTTAAACTTTAGAATAACAGATTCTAGGATGGAAGAGTAAGGGCCTTCCATAGTCAAGTTTTAGGAATAGGACTTTAGAGCATGCCCATCTGCATTTCTGCTTTTTCCTGAGCTGATTCCATTTTACCATCTTCATAGAAACTCTCAGAACAACCAGTAACTTACAACATCTATTCCTTTTTAATTATTTGCAGTATTTTCTTGTAATTTTTAATTAGTTGATTGATTTGTGCTTAGTGAAAAAAAACATTTTATTGATTTACCATTAGTGTGCAATACCGTAAAATTCTAAGAATACAGTTTCACACCTCTATGTATAGAAGATTCACTGCATCCACTGCCTAAATTCCTGTGACATCACATTATCTGAAGGACCCCATCTTGCCATTCCTTCAGTTCTCTTCCCTTCCCCTGTGGCAACCACCAACTCTTCAGAGGCTATTGGTGATTTTGGTTGTGTTTTGCCACTTCTTGTGAATTGGTTTATTTATATTCCTCATGTGATTAAAGTCAGATGATAATTGTCTTTCACTTCCTGATTATTTTACTTAGCATAATCATTTCAAGTTCCGTCCATATTGTTAGGAAAGATATCATGTCATATATTTAGTAGCCAAATAGCATTTCATTTAGCTTATATAAAGCACAAGTTATTTATCTAGTCCTATATCCAGTGGACATTTGGGTGCTTTCCATGTCTTAGTTGTGAATAAGTCTGCCATAGACAACATGTTTCATAGGTCTCGTAAAAATAGTATTTTTCATATTCTTAAATAAAACACTGTGTTGGTATGTCTATTTAAATTTTCCTTGATACATATTACACTAAGGTACAGTCCATAAATAGTGTAGAAAAGTTTCTTTTTTTCTATACTCTGACCAATAAATATTTGCTGTTTCCAGTCTTTTAAGACCATTGTCATAGGTATGAGGTGATAATTCCTTGTGAATTGGATTTTAATTTCTCAAATCTACATAAAATTTAGTCTTCTTAATGTTATCTGTGGACCAAAGAATATATTTTTTGAGAAGCATCTGCTCGGATCTTTTGCATATTTTTTGATTAGATGCTTATTTTGTTTCCGTGTGATATTGTTGTGACATATGTAGGTTTTATTTATCTGTTTCTGATTATGAATCCTTTCAAATATCTGATGCACAACTCTCTCCCCACCCAACTACCAGTTGCCTTTTAGTTCTTTTGAATAATATATTTTGAAGTGTAAAATCCTTAAAAATCTAATGTAGTTCCATTTATTCCTCTTCTTTTGTCTTTGTTGATGTTATTGTGATGTCTAGGACCAACAATGCTTGGCTGTGGTGCTTGCACATTTGGTTGTGATGTTCACTGGGAATTCTACACTCAGTGGTAGTTCATTGTTAACTGAGATATTACTGGGAGTAAGTACTGAGTAGTGGGAGTAGTATGCTTTTAACTGTAGGACTCACACACATACCTGGCTATGTGCCAGAAATGGTACTGTTGGAGTCCAGATAGCAGAGCTATAGTATGATTCTCTGATGAATGCTTGCAATAATCAGTTGTCCCAGCATTATTTGTTTGAAGAAACATTCTTTACTCCATTGTAAGGAATTGAATAAATTTTAGGTTTGTTCAACCATCATCATACTCCAGCTTCAGATCATTTTCTTTGCCTCCAAAAAGTTTTCTTGCACTCATTTGTAGTCAATAACCATTCCTGTTCCCAGCCTCAGGCAAATCCTGATCTACTTTCTGTCTCTCTACATTTTCCTTTCCTAGAAATGTCTTACAAAGAGAATCATACAATATGTAGTCTTTTGGATCTGACTTTAACTTACTGTGAAACTTCTGAGATTCTTCTATGAGTTGAGAGATATCAGTAATTCATTATTTTAATTATCAGTTTGTTACACTGTGCTGTATATGTATTTTCATTATTCAATAGTTTTTTGATAATTGGATTGCCACCTCACATTGACTATTAAGAATAATGCTTTTAAAGACATTTTCATTCTCATTTCATGTAAATGTATGTCTTAATTTCTTTTTGCTAGGTAATTTCTAGCTCACTCTTTAATATTTTGAGGAATTGCCAAAATGTAAAAAGTTTTAACTACCAAAAGAAATGCATTAAGTTTCTAGTTTCTAGGGTTTTTTTGGGGGGTGGTGTGGGGGGATACATCTGGCACTGATCAGGGTTTTTTTTTTCTGGCTCTGCACTTAGGGATAAAGTCTGGTTAGCTCTGGAAACCATATGTGGTGCTAGGAATTCAACCCAAGTTAGCCATGTGAAAGGCAAACACCCTACCCACTGTACGATCATTCTGGCCCCAAATTTACATTTTTTAAATGTGAAATATCTTTTAATGTATGTTTACTAACCATTTCTGTAGTATTGTTGGTGAAATGTATCTTAAGTCTTTTTTCTACTATTTAAAAACTGGATTATAATTGTTTTGAGCTCTGTACATATTTTAGATTTAGGTCCTTTATATTATTTGAAATATTCATATTTATTTTATGCTTCTTTATAAGTTAATAGTCAAATATTTCATTTGTTTGTTTTTGGGACACACTCAACAGTGCTCAGTTATGCTCCTGGCTCTGCATTCAGGAATTTCTTCTGGTGGTGCTCAGCAGATCATATGTGATGCCAGGTATTAAACCTGGGTCAGCTGAGTGCAAGACAAATGCCCTATCCATTGTAGCATTATTATAGCCCTGAAGTAATTAATTTTTGAGGAAATATGAGAGTAAAGAAAGTAAGAAGAAAAGAGAGAAAAAAGAAAGTGAGAAAAAGAATTAAAAAGGAAAGTGGAAAGAGAACAAAAGGAGGGAGAGAGTGAGAAAAATATGCACCCTAAATCTGTAGAGTGAACTATATGTCTATAAGCACATACCTTTTTGATAGTATGTTCTCAAATTAAATAACTGAAGTCTTCTAAATTTGAAGACTTCTATAAATCTTCTTTTATAAAATAAGTTTTGCAATTTTCTATCAATTTAATTTCCTTATAATTGCTTTATAATTACTTGCTTAATTTTGGGTTTTAGCCTACACCCAGTGGTTCTCAGAGTTTACTTCTAGCTCTGTTCTTATGCATTACTCCTAGTGGTGCTTGGGATACTATATGCGGTACTGGAGACTGAACTAGGATAATCCATGTACAAGGCAGTGCCTTAACTATTATACTATCTCTCCAGCCCTATACAATTTCTAAGTAGCTGTTAGTTTTCTTAAAAACATGATTGTTGGAGCTGGAGCATGGCGCAGCGGTAGGACCTTGCACACAGCTGACGTGGGATAGACCACGGTTAGAGCACCTTGAGTCCCATATGGTTCCCTGAGCCAGTAGTGATTTCTGAGCACAAAGCCAAAAGTAACTCTTGAGCGTCACAGTGTCCAAAAAAGTATTGTTATTTATAATAGGATTAAATTAAATCTGCATATAAATTTTGAGATACAACTGAGTCATCCAATACTTGAGCCTCAATTACCTCTCTTAAATTAGCTTTTCAACAATGTTTTGTAATTTTCAATGATCAGAATTTATCCTGCTCTCCTTAAGTTTATTCGTAAGTAGTGTGCCTTTTCATATTTAAATGTGCTTATTAGTCATTTATTTACATACTATAAAGTTGTGGAGTACAGCCTCACAACTCTGTGTAATATAAACAACTGAAGTCTTCTAAATTTGATTCACCCACAAAATTTTAGTGCTATTCTCATTCTCCTCTTTTGGTAACCACAATATTTTTCAGAGACAGTTCTTTCTCTTGTGATTTATTTATTCATTGACTTCAGTTATTTATATTCTAAATATGAAAGATGCCACATGATAATTGGCACTTATTTCACTTAAAATAACCACCTCCAGCCTGATGCAAGTTGTTTTGAAAACCACAACCACATTATTGTTAGTATTTGAGTAATATTCCACTGAGTATATATTGTAAAGCTTCTTCATCCAGTCATCTTTCAGTAGATATTTGGGTGGTTTCCACGTCTTAGTTATTGTGAATGTTTTCATAATCTTCAGATAAATATCCTGAAGTAGTACTGCTGGCTCATATGACAAGTCCATTTTTATTTATAAAATAGCTTCCTTATTGTTTTCAATAGAGGATCTATATATTTTGAATATTAACCATTTCCCAGAAGATAGATGTGCAGTTATGTTCTACTATTTTAGTCTTATAGTTGTGGTTTATTTTGTTGTGATAAGCTGTTTAATTTTAATGTCTCAAATAATTTTTTTTCTTTTTGAGACATACCCTATGATGCTCAGGAGTTACTCCTGGCACTCAGAAATCATTCCTTGCTCAGGAGACCATATGGGACGCCAGGGACAAACCAATGTCCGTCCTGGTTAGGCTGGATGCAAGGCAAACATTCTATTGCTGTGCTATCACTCCAGACCCTCTAATCATTTATTTATTTACTTTATGTTGTGTGTGTGTATATATATATATATATATATATGTGTGTGTGTGTATGTGTGTGTATGTGTAATGTTTCCAAACAGTCCTAATGGGCCCCAAGACCTTCTCAGAAACTCTCAACTGGTTATTCAATGAAAAGGCCTGAAGTGCATTTGGACCCTGCAGTGCTGAGGATTATTACCCAGGGCCACTCAAGAGGTGATCAGAAAAATCCTGACTGTACCCATCAGTGATCAGGATTTTATGTGATGTAGGGGATAAACCAAGGCCCAGTATGCATCCTAGCATGGGTACTATCTCCTGCCTCAATTATTTACTTTTGCTTTTGTTTCCTTTGTCAATGGAAACTAGTGTCTCAAATATATTTCTGCAGTCAATGTCCATGTTTATATTTTCTTTTAGGTGTCTTATGGTTTCAGGTGTAACTCCCAGATCTTAAATCATTTAGAATTAACCGTTGTTTTCAGTTGAAAGAGTAGTTTATTTTAATCTTTTTTTAATGTGGTTATCCAAGTTTCTCAATATGTTTTTTGAAAATAATTTTTTTCTCCATTAGATGGTCTTGACACCTTTATCATAAAATAGTTGCCCATCTATATATGTGTGTAAACATATGTGTATGTTGATTCTACTGCATTGGTTTCTATACCTGTTTTTGTTCCAATACCATACTGTTTTATACTTTACAACATAGTTTGAAGTCAGGGAATAGCTTCAAATATATAGTGAGACATTTCCATATTTCTTCTTTTCTTTCAGAATTGCTTTGATTATTACTGTTCTGTGTGGCTCCACACAAAGTTTAAAACTGTTTGTTTTATTTCTTTGAAAAGTATTGGTATTGGTAATTTGATAAGGAGCTGCACTGATTAGGCAGAATGATCATTTTAATAATACTTATTCACCCAATTCATGCGTGCAGGCATGAATTTTTGTCTTCTTTCATTTTAATAATAACTTGAAAATTTCAACATATAGATCTTTCCCTTCCTTGATTAAGTTTACCTATAGGCATTTTATTTTATTTAAAAATTTTATTTATTTATTTATTTAGTCTGTTTACAATGGTGTTGACATTTATGGTTTCGGTGCTTACATATTCCCAAGCACTAAATCTGTTTTGATGCAAATGTAAATGGATTTTTTTCCTGAATTTTCCCCCAAAATGGCATTCACTATTTACATATGAATATGGAAATGAAATGGAAACTTGTATATTGATTCTGTTACTTTACTGTATTTATTAATTATTCCTAGTAGTTTTTGAACCTTTACATTTACATATATAAAACTATGTCACTTACAAATACCAATAGATTAATTTATTTTCCAATTTGTATTCCTTTTATGTAGTTTTCTTTCCTAATTGCTCTATTGTAAGTTTTCATGCCACTGTAAATGGAATTGCTTTCCAAAATTTATTTAAAATTTTTTCCAGTTAATTTATAGGTATTTTGTTGATTTTGGAAAATTGATCTAGTATCTTTGGAGCCAGAGAGATAGTACAACAGTAGGGTGTTTGGCTTGCATGCAGCCAATCCAGAATGAACAGTGGTTCAAATCCTGGCATCCAATATGGTCCCCTGCACCTATCAGGAATGATTTCTGAGCACTGAGCCAGGAGTAACCTCTAAGTGCTGCCAGGTATAATTTAATTTCCTTATATCATTGCATTTATTTGATCTTTCTGTAGTAAAAGTTATTTTTCTCTCTGATTTTTGAGGGGAACCATTCAATCCTTTACCATAGCATTATGTAAATTGTAGTTTTCATAGCTACCTCTTATTCAATTAAGATATGCTTGCTATTCTTAATGTGTAGAAAAAAATTATCGTAAATGGATGTTAGATTTTGTGAAATGCTTTTTTTTTTATGTAACTTTTGTGATTCTGTGGCTTTTGATCTTCATTCTATTAATGTTATATTAGATGAATTAATTTTCTGGTGTTGGACCAATCTTACAACCCTGGGGAAAATTCCATTAGTCATGGTTTAAAATTATTTTTAGGTAGGAGATTTAGCTCAGTGATTGTGTACATGCCTTGAATGTGTGAGGCCCTGAAGTTGATCCTCACAAGCACACTTAAAAATCCTTTTTAATACACTTAGGTATTCAACTTTCTTTTCAATATTAAGGTATTTTGTATACCCATGTTTATGTAGAATTTGAGGAGCCTCCAACAGTGATCTGCAAGCCTGGGGTGTCTCTCCTGATGGTTCTCAGTATGGAGGGATAATATCAGCTGTTTGCAAGACACGTGCTTTAACCCTGTGTTAACTCTCAAGGGTCTCTAAGGGATACTGATCTGTAGGTCTCCTTTCTTGTAATGTCTTACCTATCTCTGATATTAGGATATTTCTGGTGCTTCTGAATAAGTGGAAAGCATCCTTCTTATCTACTTCCTGTGTGAGTTTATGAGTCTTTAGTGTTATTTCTTCTTTAAAACAGAACTTGAGGGAGTGGTGGCACAAGTGGTAAGGCATCTGCCTTGTCCACGCTAGCCTAGGACGGACCACAGTTTGATCTCTTGGCATCCCATATGGTCCCCCAAGTCAGGAGCAATTTCTGAGTGCAGAGCCAGGAGTACCACTGAGTGTCACCGGGTGTGGCCCAAAAAGCAAAACAACAACAATAAAAAAACCCAACAACAACAACAACAAAAACCCAAAACAACAACAACAACAGAATTTGATTGGGATGTTATTTAACAGTGGAGCCATTTCCTTATTAAATGAGACCCCAGATTTAATGTCTATCACACCTCCATACATAATATAGAACTAACTCATTAGGGAAATTATGTAAACCTAAGTCGTGTGTATATATATATATATGTATATATATATATGTATATATATAAGGTAGGTGTGTGTGTGTGTGTGTGTGTGTGTGTGTGTGTGTGTGTGTAGCAGGGTGAAATGGTTATTTGTATTATATAAGGGGTAAGAAATAATTAATTTAATTTTCTTTGTTCCAGTCTGATGTAAATGTTGGGGTCATATATATCCATTTGACTTGACTTGATCAGCCAGAGACTAGGCAAAGCCAGTATTCAAATACCTTCAGCCAGGAAGACTCCTGCCCTCTGTAGCAAATCTGCATGCAGGTCGGGGAGCTTCATGGAGCACAGACAGTTTTCAATTCTGTTCTGTTTTGGACTTTCCACTAAGGTTGCCATGAATATTTGAGCAGCTTCCCAAATGGGCCTGTGAGGAGTGCATCATTGTTTGAGTCTCTGATTTCCAGATTGTTCCTGTTAGACATCTGATGTGTCCCAGAGGCTGTGGCTCCCCTCACAGAAGAACACAACCTGAGGTGAGGAAAACTGCGAGACTGCTATAAGCTTCTCAAATATACCTTCATAGAATCTCTCTCCCATTCTCCATTCAGCCCAACCTCTTATGGAAATGAGGCTAATGGTTTTCCTGGCTGGCAAGAATACCCAGGACTCCTGCCATCCTTACTTAAATTCTGAGATTTCTCACAAATAAATAATTCTCAATCTATTGTTTGCCTTTGGCCAATTTACAGTCTTGCAATGGTTGGATTTTGTTTTGTTTTGTTTTGACAATTTGGTCTAGTTTTAGAGTTGTTGTTTGGCAGAGAAGTTTTGTTAACTGCCTTAGTTTTCTATAACTAGATGTTCCCTCAGACATTTTTAAATGTTGGATGAGTGACCTGTCAACAGACTTCTCTTGTTTTCTAAAGAAACCCAGGCACACTGAGAGGAACACAATTTCTTTGTGAACGACTCAGGACTAAATGTTATAATATGGAAAATATTAGAGTCCTGAATAGCTGGTGGGAGATTGAGAGGTGGTGGAGGTGTGAGAGTGTGACAGGGATAGAGATGGGGCAAAATTGATTGTAAAATATGAAATGCAAAAGTTCAAAAGCTTAGCTTTCCATTTGTTGCTATCACTGACCTAATAGCCATTGTTTCCATGAGTATTCACCCCCTTTTCCCTCCTCAGGGTTAAAACAGGTCCTCTGAGCATTGGGCAGGTGGTTGAGTGGGGAATAGAGACATAATGCTCTGGCCCTGCCATGAGGAAGGTTGGGCATTAGGGATTCCAATACATATGGAGCAGTGATACCCTATGTGTTTGGTGTTTGCATCAGTTAAGGGGGCTGGAATTGCTGGCTTATTGCTCTAATTCTAAAATAAACTTTGGCTCTAAGAATCAGGGAGAGAGTTCTAAGAACCAAAGTACATGATTCGCATGTGGTAGGCCCTAAGTTTGACCTAAATACTGTGTGATTCCCCCCAAATTATATCCCTGATAGGAAGTATTCCTGGTGACTCTGAGTACTGTCAGCTATAAACCCTGGTAGCCCCAGCAGTGCCAGGCTTGAGTGGCACTAAATTGCCAAATCAGATCCTCAAATCTTCTGAGATACAGTTAGGTCAAGGATGATCATGAGTGGTCCACAGGTCTCTTAGTATGGTTTGGAACCCTTCTCTCCCTACTTAGCAAATGATCTTATTCTTGCACTTTAAATCAAAGCCTGGCAAATTTGGGCACACATTCTTCTAGCTAGTCACATTTTTGTCAATAAAGCTTTATGCCTAATCAGTCATTCCCATTTTTTTCTTTCCTATAGCTGTCTCTGCTGTATGGATAGCAGATAGCATTATTGTTGTTTTTTGTTTTGTTTTGTTTTGTAGCCACAGCTGGTGGTTCTCAGGGCTTATTCTTGGCTCTGATCTCAGGGATCATTCTTTGTGGGCTTGTGAAACTATAGGGGTATCGGGGACCAAATCCATATCAGTTACATGCAAGGCAAGCAAAATACCTGCTGTATGATCACTTTGACCAGAACAGTAGTTGTGATAAAGATATATGACCTTCAGGTCTAACATATTTATTATCTAAGCATTTGCAGGAAAATTTGTTACATCGTTTTAAATGAAAATTACTGGAATTAAGAAAACTAGAGAGTTAATACAGGACTAAGGTGTATGCTTTGTATGCAAACAACTCCCCCATGAGATACCTGAAAACACATGGTCCCCTAAGTATCACAGGTACAGTCTTGGAGGGCCCTGAGCACTGCTAAAGTAGCCCAGGTAATCTTCAGCATCATAGGGTCAAAGCAACAATGCATTCAGAGACCCTATGCATTGGTCAAAACAACAATGCATTCATTGGACATTTGGTCTGGTTGGTAAAGAATTTCCAGGAGGGATTCCTGAGTCCAACAAGAACAACTAGTCAGAATTATATTTCTTACTTTGTGAATAGAGCACTACATAAAAAATTATCATGTTTCAGTTGGGCGGTAGTAATGAGGCTAGAAGGTCACATCCATAATCAGAGATAAGCCTTTAGCCTGGATTCTTCTGAATCACAGCAGTGATAACTAAGGAAAGCCATCAATCCTCTCTGAATACAAGCCCTCCATAATGGGAATAAAATGACAAATCTGTCCTTTGTGCTTATTATACCACCAAAATACTGTGTGTGAAATCATGGTGCAAACCATACTTCTCCAAGTACACTCTGTTCATTTCAACCTTTGTAAAACAGGTACACTGATTTTCTAACACCCTGTATAGAGTCTCTCTTCCAGTGGACTAAATACTGGCTCAAGTACCTTTCATGTGAAGTCTGTGATGCAGCATTTTATTAGTACTGTTCCTTGATTTGGAGCAGCGGTGTGGCACAAGAGTACAGAAGAAAAGTTTAAAAGAATTCAAGGAGGGACTGGAATACTAGACCAGTTGTTAGGGTGCTTGCCTTGCTAACATGGGTTTGATCCTTGGCATTTCATATAGTCCTCCAACCTCCATCAGAAGTGATTCCTGAATTCTGGGGGCCCTTGTAACAAGCAGAGAACTTTGTTAAAAGCTGGGAGCCCTGAGAAGTAAGTGTAACCATTTAAGACTTGCATAGAGACAATGAAAGCGTAGAATTTTAACTCTGGGAAACTGAGTCTAACTTATCTGAAGTTCCCATTGTTCATTCTGACCCACTCGCGATGGGTCCTGTTATCTAGATATTCCTACCTGTTCAATGTACCTATGCCATATATATATATATATGTATACAAATATATATATACATATACATATACATACATAAAGAATTCTACCCGGAAAAATGAATTTAAGCTGGACCTCGTGATTCAAGAAACACACTGGAATCCTTCTCCCATTCTTGTCTGTCTCTGTGTCTGTTATTTGTACTGTGTGTGTCTGTCTGCATGCACAAGCTCCCTCCGAGAAAAAGTAGCCCACATTTTGACTGGTGTCCCCGCAAGTCCAGGACACCTATCCCTGAACACAGTTCCAGGAGTAATACCTGATCACCACCAGGTGTACACACCCCAAATAAAATATAAGTCTAGGAATGCTGCCCTGTTCCCCTTTCCCCAGTGTGCTGGTGAATACAAAAGAGTGGTCTGAGCTGCCTTTCTTTCCAAGTGCATCTCTGCTGGAGAAGATAATCATTTGAGCCTTAATCTTAGGAATTATTTCTTTTCTCTGGAAGCCTCTGAACAGGGTAAACCTTAATTCAATAGCAAGGATAATTCAATGGTCAGCATGAAACTGAAATTCAGGTAAGAGATTATTAATAATCAACCACCATCTTAAAACTCAGGGCCTGGAATTCCCGACTAATAATAATATCTATTAATATATAATATAATAATATTATTATTAGATTTTAATAATAATATCTAATAATATCCGTAGCAAAAAGAAAACATGTCCTCCTTACCCGATCCCCAACACACACAGCTGGGCAAAAAAGAGAAAGTCTCTGACTAGCTGAAATTAAAATTCTCTGTGTGAATTCCAGGCTGCGGTATTGAAGATATCCGTCACCTCCTGGAGGGCCTTCTCAGCAGGGGAGGTTACGGTTTTCAGGCTCAGGGACAGAGGCCACAGATTCTCCCCCACCTGGATGTCTGCAGCTGAATTATCTGCAGAATGAGCTATGCGCATTACATATTCTGCCTGCCCCCATGCATGCAGGTCTTGGTATGTGACTGCTTGGCGAACCAGGGGGTGCTGGTTACATATAATTGCCTACAATCAAATAGCAGGGAGGGCTTCTGAGAGCTTGATGGGGCCAGAAAGGTTATGACTAAGTGCATGGGAAAGAAAACAGAGTCGAAGTCTGTCCTTGGTGGCAGATGGGTCCCAGGTTCATTGGCTAAAGATGCCATTAGCCACGAGGAAAAGTCAAAGGGGGCTGTCAAAAGATTGTGTGCTTCTTGGGAAACTACTATTTGAAGTTCTACCAGAAATGGAGAATTCAAGAGAGGGTATTGGAGTGTAAGAGTCATGAAGGAGAGGTTTGATCTAAAAGGGAAGAAAAACGGAGGACAGAGACCAACCAGGCTCATTGAGGGAGGGGAAAGCTCTGGAAGCAACGGTGAATGATAAAGAAGCAGGGCCTGTGAACATTGGGTTTGATTTGATAGTTTCCTCTTAAAAATAATGGAAACCGATTCTAGCTAGCTCCATCAAAAGTGGGGAGTTGGGGAGGTTAAAGTTAAGGACTAACAGGTATTTTATAGAATGAAAACACTGAAATGCCTGTCAAGGATAAATCAGAATTGAGAATTAGTTTACTGTGGAAAAATTGGGCATTTTCCTCTCTTTGGATTCTTGCCTCTTACTTCTCTTTATGTCTTTTTTTATTGTTGTTGTTGTTGTTGTTTTTTCCCTGCCCAGTGGCACTTTTTTTCTAATCAGGTTGTAGCTGCCAAGAGCTCTTGAGTTAGCATTGTCCTAAGTTCTGGCTACCCAGAGAGACTGGGTTATTTTTTCAGAGTCCAACTTTTTTGCAAGGGCTCTAATTGATTCGGTTCTGCTCAGATGACTGCCGCTAGCCCAATCACCTGTGATTAGGACAACAGAAACATGGAGGCACTATGATAAACAATGGGGGCTGGGGAAGTGAAGTTGCCTAGGCAATGTTTCTAGAAAAAAAAAGTGGTACAAAGAAATAATAACTGTCAATGACACCAGGTGTTCTGCCAAGATTATTATCCTTTCTGGGCCATGCTAAGCTTCAGGAAGGTTAAGGCAGAATGTTAAAAGGCTCAACTGAAAACTACAATTTTTCCTGACCTGCTCCTGCTCCCACCTGACTCCTTACCTTAATCTCATCAGAGAGCAAATCAAGTGGACAATAAGGCCAACAGGTGTGACCAGGATGGTCCTCTGTGGAAATGACAAACCTAGGAGGGGCCAAACTGTGGAGAAACATAATCAGATCCATCCAAATCCTTCTCTATCCAGCAACATTTCCTTGAAGAATCCCAGGTTTGGGGTCGTAGTGATAGCACAGCAGTAGGGCATTTGCCTTGCATGCAGATAATGCAGGAAGTTCCGGGTTTAATTCCCAGCATCCCATATGGTCCACCAAGCTAGCCAGTAGTGATTTCCGAGTGCAGAGCCAGAAGTAACCCCTGAATAGTGGTAGATGTGACTCAAAAACAAACAAACAACAACAGATAGAATCCCAGGTTTGAGGACAGAGAATTGAGACCACTGGCTGAGGGAAATCATGAGTGATGGTCCAGATCACAGGGATGGGGAACTACCAAAGGCTACTTAGATATTTAGAATATTATTCACAGACTATACAATACAGGAAGATGGGCATATATGTCTGTCATGCATCATATACTAGAGCCAGATCACATAATTTTGTAGGTTTTAAATGGCCCTCAAGCCAGGTATTTCCTAGCCCTGGTCTAGAAGATAGGTAAAGTTCTTTAGAATTGTCCTTACATGTGGGAATATACATATTATTTTTGGTGTAATCTTGGACAGTGGAGAGTTGAGTGGCCCACAAGGAGAGCAAATACTAGACAGCAAGCAACCAACTGCCAGAACTAAATTTAGTGGTAGAATAAAGCTTTCTTGGAGTGAATAAAACTCTCTTATCCAGCTTAGAGGGAGCCAAAACCATAACTGGAATATGAGGGATCTTTTCAGAAAGCAAGAGGTGTATTTAATATCTCCTGTGTTTTCATATGGGGTAAGGGTTCCTAATTTTTTTTTACATAGGAATGGGGGTTGGGACCTCACAGCTTATTCCTGACTCTGTGCTCAAGTATCACTGTTGGTGTTGCTTGGGCACCATATGCAGTACTAGTGATCAAATGGGGTTGACCATATGCAAAGCAAATGCCTTAACCCTGTACTATATCTCTGGCCCAAAAGTTCCTGATTTTTCTATAATATTTGTTGCTCTAGTTTCCTGAATCCTGGGTGAAAATGAGCAGAGATGAAGGAATCGTCGTGGAGACCAGACTGAAGTACGTGGAGTTGCTTTGCTATAATTATGCATATTAAATGCATCTAATTTTATTTCCTCTGCTCACCCGCACTTTTCCTTGACTTTCAGAAGATTGAAGCTACTTTACTTTTATTCTGCAATGCCCTTTCCCCTGACTCATATCAAATAAATCATAATTTGACAGTATGAAAGATGTAATTTTTATGTAAAGTGACCCCATGCACGTCATCCGCTCATCCTTCATGTCTCAGATGAAAAGTTGCTTCTGCTAGAAAGTCCTCCTGAGCCATCTCTCTCTTGTAAATGCATTCCAGCATGTCATGCCTTGCACTGCAATTGCTATTTGCATGCCTGTATCTATCATAAGACTCTGAACACTTGATGGCCATGTGGTGGGCTGAAGAATGCTCTTTACATTATGAAGTTCTAATATGTTAACATACATGGTAAAGTTTTTGTTTGAGTACAAATGTGAGCATAGATTTTAAAATAAGGAAATAATCATAGATTATCTCTCTGGTTCCTACCTGTCCCCTATGAAAGAAACCTAAGAAGTTAAATGTGAGGATGAAGGTAGTTATTGGAGTGAAGTGGCCATATGCCAAAAAATGCTAGCATCTATCTGGCATAGGAGAGACAAAGGCTGGATTTACCTTAAAGCATTGGGCAGGAATGTGGTAATGTCAAAAGCTTGATTGTGGCTCATTGGAACTTAATTTTATTTCTGGTCTCCATAACCTTCAGGAAATAAATATTGCTGTAAGTCACACATTTGTAGCAAAAGTTTCTATAAGATATAAGTAATAATTATGCCTATTCATTCCAGCATCTAGTATATGCCTTCAAATGGAATGGGTTTTCAACAGAGTTGCTGAATGAGTGGATCCTTTGGTGGTCAATACTTGAACCTATCAGAAAGATTGGGTTTATTCTTACTCCATCTTTCAATCAGAATAGTATGTAGTATTAGATACAGAATATCATTAATTTTTATCCTCCTTATTATACTACCTTCCTGGTTGGACTCTTTCATACTTAGCTAACACAATCAAAGCACAATAAAAGAATGACTATGTATACATCAGTGCACTCAGATGAAGAGATTGGAGACCTTGGCCTGCTCAGTTTACTATTATCTCTACAGAATGAACTGCCTCCAGCCTCTGCTATAACCTTAGAAAATCTAGCAAGTGAGGCAGAGAGACCTACTCTAAGTCAAACACAACCTGCAGCTTGATATACTAGCATGCTGTTAACTTTCCTGTGTCTCCCCCATTCTGTCTTCTAAACAGCTTCTGAACCAAGCCATCTTAACCAACAGTTGAATTTATAATCCCTTTGGCTAGTACACACTTAGCCAGACACCACAAGGCACCCCACTTCTATTTAGAATTCCTTTTATAGTTGCTTGAATACAACTTTGTTTCCAAAACAATTCCCAAATTTCTCCTTCTTAGTTCCATGGTGAGTATCCCCAGCTCTCAGATCAACTCGGTCCACTTATCTAATGATCCTTAGTTTTCTTTAAACTCTGTGTCGAAAGCAATCTCATTTCTAGACTAAACATGGGTTTTCCATATCCACTTTTTATAGTTATGTTTAGGGACAGTCATGTGACCTAGTTGTGGCTAGTAAAGATAGGAAGAAAAGTCAAGCTGGGGATTCAGGGAGGTGTTTTTTGTTTCTAAAAAGTGACATATAGGGGGCTGGAGAGATAGCACAGCAGTAGAGCATTTGCCTTGCATGTGACCGACCCTGGACAGACCCGGGTTCAATTCTCAGCATCCCATATGGTCTCTGAGCACAAAGTCACGAGTAATCCCTGAGCGCCACTGGGTGTGGCTCAAAAACTAAAGTAAAATAAAATAAAGTGGTGTACAGTTAGTTGAAACGAATTTAGGAGATGGATTGTTGCTCAAGAACATGAGTGCACTTAATACTATGGTACTATCACATACAATTAGTGAAGGGAGTAAGTTTTAGATTTAGAGGAAATGGCTCACCCGTTGCACACGTGGGGCCCTAAGGTTCAATTTCTGGCACTGCAGGTTCCCCAAGTACTGCTGGGTGTGATGATCCTTCCTCAAAACATCGAAAAAAAGACAGTGATATTATGGTATGTTTATATACTGCAAGTTTTTATAAAAATGGGAAAAAGTGAGAGATGACCAGAGGGAAACTGTCTTTGTTATTTATTTTTCTGGGCTGTGAGATTTATATCTGGATGCAATAATAATAATTAATAATAAATAACTCCCTCCCATCCAGTCTCTTGTCCTCATTTATCTGATAAGCTTTTATTGTCGTTGCACATATATACTCAGGTGACTTCCACAACATTCTTATCAGAGGTTTATGTCCAAATTTTCAACTGTTATCCTGTCATGTTCTCTAACTGCCTTGCCTTAGGGCTTTCAAAATTAACATATTCACAAACAAATATGTTTTATTTTTAAATAGTTAAATACGTGCTGAAAATCTGCCAGAATAGCACAATAAACTTATGAATATATCCCCAGGAGTGACCAATTGTTAACCTTCTGTCATATCAAATTTAAATTTTGATTTCTTCCTATCCACCCCTTCAAATCTGTCCCTTTCCAGGGTACCATCTGTCATAATGCAACACCTCTATAAATCTTGTTGATTTTGTCAGATACCTGGGAGGTATTCCCAATTCTTTCATCTTCCTTTTCCACATAAACTACGTACTTATGTTCATTTAATATTTAAGATAAGCAAATTCATTCTTGCTCTACATTTTTGTAGCTATCATGAAATTCAAAGTCAGCACCATTTCTTTCTTTTACCATTGCAACCACTTTCTAACTCCATTCCCCCTTGCCCTGTATTTAGTCTAGTTCAATTTTATTCAGAGAAATTCTGGTTATAATTTCAAAGTATATTCAATAATATAAACTAAAATCCCTAATGACTTAATAACTTCAGTGACCTCCTAGTTTTTACTCCTACCGTTTTTGCATCTCTCAGACCAGATAGGACCCTTTTTTGCCAGCACTCTATTTTCTTTCTTAGTACCTTTCATAATTACAATCACAGTTTGTGTATAACCCTTGACTATTGCTGACAGGGACTTTGATGGTGTCAGTCATGGCTGTATCCTCAGAACCTATTCAGTTGCCTAGTAAAGCTCAACACACATTTGTTAGATGAATGATTCCATGAATGAATTAAAGCATTTCCTTCAGTGAACAGATTTTAATCAGCTGTTAAGTGAAAACTCTGGAATATCAAGTTCAAAATGCAAGTAAGCTAAGAGCAAAAGATTGGAGCCAGAGATAGTACAATGGTTTGGTCACATGCCTAGCATATGTCTGAGTGGAGTTCGATTCCTGGCACTACATGGTCTTGCCAAACACAACCATGTGCATCCCTGAAAGCCCCTAGTACTGATGGGGTGACTTAGCTATCCCTGGCACTGCAGGATGCTAGCAGCTTTTCATTCTTAGCTCTTGAGTTGAATTGATGGGACCCCTTTGGGGTTCTCCAAACCAATGGAAAAAAAATACACCTAAGGTGACTGTGGAAGGTGGTGTTTAGATCTTGCTTCTACTTACTTGGAATGGAAAGAAAAATGTGGCTATTGAGCAGATCTAAACCTGCTTGGCTCCAGCTCTACTTCTTAGCTACATTTTTGGTATCGTTGTAACTCAATTTCTTAATCTACAAAACAGACCCTTAATATCTATCTTTAAGGGCTCTTGTAAGGCTTAAATAAGTTAGTCTTTCTCTTTTTGTCACTCTGCCTGGGCACTTGATTAGGAGTGTCTTAGCCTCACACTGCCTCTCCTCACCAAAAATTCAGCTAGCTTGAGGTTTAAGAAAACAACTATTTTAAAAATCCTTTCCTGCCTTTGAATAACAGCTTAGATATAGTTCTTTGTGGGTACAAGATCCTTGTTTCCTGTGAGTTTTCTGCACATATACACTCCCAGAACAAAATTCTCAAAAAACAGAAGGTGGGAGGTATACACTCGATGGAGTTTCTATTGTTCTGCACAGTAATGTCCTATGTGAGCTCTGTCTTGGCTGGGAGAGCTGTGCCAATGATGGTGGAGTTAGGATTTATGTACTACTGTCTTTGAGAATTGATGTTTTCTTTGCTGAGAGCGAAATGTGTATGAGAGAGAGAGAGAGAGAGAGGAGGAAGGGAGAGATTTGTGTGTGTGTGTGAGTGTGTGTGTGAGTGAGTGTGTGTGTGTGTGTGTGTGTGTGAGTGTAATGGTTTCTAGCAATGAAGATCTAGAAGGTCCACTGGTGCACGTAAAAAACTTGGTTTAGCTCAGCTAGAATGTACTCAAGCCTTAATTTATTTTTTTGTTAAAGTCCTTAAGCACTTTATTAATGAAGCATCTCCAAATGGCAAAGCAGTACATGTCAATAGGTAGCACAAGAAAAGAAACAGGGACCGGAGAGATAGCACAACAATAGGCATTTGCCTTGCCTGTGGCCGACCCAGGAGGGATCTGGTTAGATTTCCAGCACCCATATGGTCCCCCAGCATGCCAGGGGCAATTTCTGAGTGCAGATCCAGGAGTAACTCCTGAGCACCGGCTGGGTGTGACCCAACAACCAATGAACCAATTAATCAATCAATAAATAAAGTTTTTTTTTTTTTTAAGGAAAAGAAACAGACAATCTCCTAAAGTGTCAGAACTTTCGTATTTTCTGCACAAGGACCATGACTCGCTTGGAATGAATGAATGTGACTAGCACGTCTTTCCAATAGCCTCTGGGGAGGTTGTTCCCTTGTGCCAGAGATATTACCTTTCTTTTCCTGCTGAGCAGCTTCTTTCTCATTCTCATTTCTCTCTTTCCTGTGTGTGAGGAGGCTATGGTGTGGGTTGCAGGGGTATACCCAGACATGTAAAAGAGACTGCTGATCTGGAGTGGAGAGGAGGCTGGGGTGTTGGGGTGAGGGGCCTTACCAGCTCCTGTTTGGGCATGACCCTGTGTTAGCAATTTTCAGTAGCTGAAAAAATACTCATTTTATGTTCTGAGTCCACAGTCTTACTTTTCCACACTATCTCATACTATGGAAAATATTTATGTACAGGGAGCATCTCTAAGAAAGAGTGATAAAACTGGGCTATGGGGGTGGGCAGCCCTGGCCCACATGGAGCTATGAAGGAGGAGGTTTCAGAAAAAAATAATGACAAAGTGATTGCTTCATTGGAAGGGTTTTAAATTTTATTTTTCCCTCTTAGTCTAAGACAACAATCATGGAAAATTTACAGCTTCTTTTAAAGCTTTATTGAAATAAGATTGATTTAGGATAAACTGTGCATATTTAAAGTGTGCAATTTCATGCATTTGGCAATATGTATACACCTGTGAGACCATCATCACCGTCAAAATAATATCCATCATTTCCCCTCAGTGACTTGTGCTTCTTTGTCATTCTTCCCTACACTGTATCCAGCAATCATTAACACACTTCCCATACCTATAGATAATTTTGCATTTTCTAGAATTGCATATAAATGTAATCATACAATATGTTGTTTTATTGATCTAGCTCCTTTTACTCAGTATGATTAATTTGAGGTTCATTTATTTTGCTGCATGTGTTAATGATTTATTATATTTTTTCCCAGTAGAGCTGTACCAGGTTGATTACCTCCCCACTGGTTGATAGACATTTGGGTGGTTGTAAATAAGTCGGCTTTGCTGGTTGCAAGTGAGTCTGTGTGAACATACACTGAAACAGAGTTTTAAGCATCCTCCCTCCTCCCATGATAATATCTTTTCATAGAGATTGCATTCTATCAAAATAACCTTTTATTCTAATACTATGAATTTCAGGGTGTATTATCAAATATCAACATGTGTAACTTACATTATTCACTAAAAATCCAGTTTCTCCTTTTCTATAAAATTGACCCCTTTTACATTTTTGACTACTTCGTTACCAATTTACTTCCAATAATCACTAGTTTGGACCTTATAATATAAACATTTATTTTTGTTTTATTTAGTTCATCAAGTGTTTGTTTTCTCTGCATACCCCATGTGATTAAAATCACAGGACATTTCTTTCTCCATATGATCTATTTCACTGAGCATAATGCCTTATAGGCCCATCCAAATTATTACTCAGGGTAGGATTTCATCATTTTGAAAATGCAGTAGTGTTCTATTGTGTACATATATCACATCTGTCCATGGGCCCTTAGGTTGTTTTCAGCTTTTGGCTTTTGCAAATAATACTTCAATAAACACAGAAAGTACAAAAGGATTTTTGTATTGGTGAGTAGGCACCCAGAAGTTGGATAACTAAATCAAATAGAATTTGTTTTAATATGTTAGGAATTTCTATAATTGTTTTCTATATTGTTACACCAATTTGCCATCCCACCACCAGTGCAAGTCTCTTTTATATCTTCTCCAACTGTTATTTTTGTCTTGAAGTTAATAATCATCTTCACAGAAGTGATATTTCATTGTTGTTTTTATTTATATTTCCCTAATGGTAAGAGATGACAAATATCTTTTCACGTGCTTGTTGGCCATCTGCATATCTTTTCCAGAGAAGCATATATTTGGATTATCTTGATTTTAGAAATCATCTTGTTTTGTTGTTCAGTTTTATGACTTCTTTGAATATTTTGTGTATTAACATTCATTAGAATATGATATGCAAAACTCTTCTCCCACTCAGTGGGATGGTTGATGGTTTTTGTTTCGATGATAATTTATTTTGCAGTACAGAAGTTTTAAAGCTTAAGGTAGTTCCATTTGATTATTATTGCCCTTGAAGTCAATATTTCTTTTTCTCCTTTTTGCTTTTTTTTTGGGGGGGGAGGGCATAGTTGGTGATGCTCAGGGGTTACTCCTGGCAATGCACTCAGAAATCGCTCCTGGCTTGGAGGACCATATGGGATGCCAGGGGATCGAACAGTGCTCCATCCTAGATCAGCTGTGTGCAAAGCAAATGCCTTACCATTGTGCTACTGCTCCAACAACCTCCTTTTTGCTTTTTTGGGGGAAGGGGGGTTCATTTTGTGCATTCCTGGAGGTAGAACCAAAGTTTTATGCACAGAAAAAATGTGTTTTACTGCTGAACTACATCCCTGATCTTTTTTTTTTTTTCTTTGTAATTTGTCCTTTCCCTTCCTTTTATTGTTGCTGTCATTGAACTGGGGACCAGATCACATACTTAGTTGCAGTGTTTGGTTTGCATCCTTGGTTGTTTGACTCAGGAACACAACTGCAATTTCAGGGATCATAGTGATGTGGGGCTGTAGAGGGGATCATAGTTGTGGTCTCATGCATGTAAGGCAGGCTTTAAGGCACTTCCTGAGCCACATCCCTCACCTCTAGACATTTTATAGTTGTTCTTAATCTCTCCAAAATGGAGTACAGTCAGTCAGGCTTATCTGATCCTGGTAAGGGCAATAAAGTGACAGGAAAGGACAGTGTGACTTGTCCATGTTCACTTTTTTGGTTCCATGGGGTGTAGCACCATAGAGAGCTACCCAAAGCAAAACCAAAAGCTATACCAAGAAGCAGATATCCTGCGGACTTAACTCAGAAACGTCATGAGGCAAAGTCCTCGCTACCCTTGGGTAGATTTTTTTTTTTTGGGTGAAGATAGGCTGCTATTTGAGGAATATGTGAAATGCCAAACCTCTTCCAGCATGTCTAAGTTTCCTCCTACTTTGTTTGCTTTCTTGACTGCATTGTTTGGAAGGTCTAGAATATTTTCTTGACCAGTGAGACTTGTAAATAAACAAGCTTTGAGTGAAGGAAGCAATGCTGCTAATGTTTGAAAGTGTTAAGCCAATGGGGCCAGAGAAATAGCAGGAAGGTAAGGTGTTTGCCTTGCATGCAGAAGGATGGTGGTTCAAATCCCGGCAACCCATATGGTCCCCCGAGCCTGCCAAGAGTGATTTCTGAGTGTAGAACCAGGAATAATCCCTGAGCGCTGCCGGGTGTGACCCAGAAAAAAAAAAACTGTTTATATCAGAAAGCACATTATGTATGAGAAGTATCTGGGTGTTCTTTTTTTATTCCTAAGTCCTCTTTTGAATCCTCTTTTGCTCAGTATAGATCTACTAACATGTACTACAGTGAGGTCAGGGAAACTTTAGGCTTTGGAAACATACAGCCCATGAAATTAGGTGGTTTGATCTTGGTATATGATGGGTCAGACACATAAGCTTTACCATAACAGTTTGCTGCCTAATTGCCTGTATTGGAGGGCCCACAAACGATGTTATTGATATTCAAATGGCCCTTGGCTATAATACAATTCCCCAATCCTCCCTTAGAGGATAAACTCCAGGCTTACTTTCATCTTTCTGTCCAGTTTTATTGAGTTATTGACATAAAACCCAAATTTAAGGTAGATTATATGATGACTTGGAATAGGAATACAGTGTAAAATGATGACAATAATAAGTTTAGTTCACACCTCCACTCTGTCTTATAATAATCATTTTTGTGTGTTGCTAACATTTAAATAGGATGAATAGCAACACTCTTTTAACATAGATTTTTATTTTTTCCTCATACATCTAAGAGTTGTTCCCAACAATTTTACAGCCTCACTAAAGGTGAAAGTACAGTCACCCAAGAAGCCAGTGAGGGTTCTAGGGGTACTTGCAGATGTCTGGAGCATTGACCCTAGTGTCCTCATCTTCATCTAGTCACTGAGAGCTGTCTTACCTTTGTACAATAAAACTCACTTTTGTACAATCCTTTATTTCTGACTATCAAAACTGCAGGTGCTTTTCAGACTATGATGTCCAACTGTGCCATTTTTTTAAGAGGAGGCAGCAGTAGCTCAGGGAACTGGTGGGTTCCACCCTAAATCACAGAGCTTTTGACTTACTGGGCTGGACTAGGCAGACCCCTGTTCCCTTTTTTTAATTCTCTTCACTCTGACTCCCTACTGGTCACCACCACCCTCTTCCCATCCCCTAAGCCCTGCCCTAAGCCCCCAACTCTCATTTAGTTTTTCTGTGCTTAATATGTTTTTCTTGAATTGATTTTTCTCCTCTGCCTCATCCATTACCTTCAAGGTTATTTTTGGTTCTCTTCTCTGCTTCTTTCATTTTGCAGACTGATTTCCCAGGCTTTGCTGAGGTTGGCGGCACTTCCCACCCCAGGGTCCCTGGCTTTCATTAGCATCCTAGTCCCTCCCGCTTTACTGTCTTCCAGGGACTTATAAAAAAGATACACCCCCAGAAACTCCTTAAACCCTTCCTTCCCCCAACCCTGCAAGCCCCACAGTGGTGTTATTTCCCCCACCATATACTAGCCCCACACCCTCCAATCTATTCCCAGTTTGCAAAATCTGCTCATAATGACAGACAACTCTAGGAGCTCATCCTTCAGTGATAATTCAAGGCTGCCCCAGCCATTGGGTAGTGGCTACCAATATATCTTCCTGATGGCAATTTTTTTCTTTGCTGCTGGCTTTCATTGTGTGGCAATGTGTCTATCTGGGATGATTCCTTCTCTCTTAACTAGGTGGTGGGTAGTGTGTCTGCCGGATGCTTGCAGGTAATCGCTGCTGGAGTATGGATGATTTGGGGACAATTCATGGAGATGGAAAGAGACACACATAGAACATCATTCCAAACCCCAGACTTCTAATTCTAGGCACCAGAGTTTAATATAACAGGAGGGCGTTCAATACTTAGATAATTCTCCATTCAAAACGCAGCAGAGTCCCTGATTGGCTTTGTGATACCAACAAGTTCTCATTACCTTTCTCATCTGTAAAAGGGAAAATGCCAACCATTTTTGGTTTGGAAGGGGTGCTCAATGTGGCAAAGGATCTAAGTTGCTTAGCTCAGAGCCAAAGACTTTGTGCAGATAAAGGAAAGGGATGAGTTCCAAATCCCAGGTTTTTTAAAGTA
This sequence comes from Crocidura indochinensis, assembly GCA_004027635.1. NCBI lineage: Eukaryota > Metazoa > Chordata > Mammalia > Eulipotyphla > Soricidae > Crocidura > Crocidura indochinensis. Next base: position 6,820 of record PVKC010006219.1, on the reverse strand, counting down.
ATTCTACTGCAAGTTTATTCACCTCTTTAAGTTTCCACTCACTTAACTGTAATTCAGGAAGAATGAGTATCCACCTAATACATGTTGTGAGAATTTGTACAAAAACATGTGTCTATTAGAAGGATTCTGGTATAATATAAGGTAAGGTCAATAAATGCCAGCCATTTAAAAAGAGTCAACAAATGTTAATTAGTTTTCCCTTGCAAATTTAACCCTTAGTATTTTTAGTAGTTCTGAATTTTAATTTTTTCAAACACCATGGTTACAAGATTGTTCATAATACAGTTGTTTTTCCCCCCATAGATAAAGTTGTTCATTATGAGTTAATCATACAATTTACAGCAACCTTTTCCAGTGCATATTTCTCACCACAAATATTCCAAGTTTCCTTCTCACCCTCACAAAAGTCCTCTATGCTTATTGTCTCTGGGCATACATTTTTCTTCTACCCTTAGTATTTTTTAAATAAATTGCAAGAGAACTGAGTTTACTTATTGATATAATTGGTAAAGGAAAGTGAAAGAGAAGAGTCATATGAACTGTGTTGGAGAGCTATTGGTATTTTGATGGTAGGCATGGTATGTAATATTGTATCATTAAAACATAAATATTTATATTCTGGTAAACTGATTTTTACTTCAGTAAATTAATAATTTCAAATGAAAATAAAAATAGGAGTGAATTCTATAAGCTTTGGGAAATTTTTGACTTAAGTATTTATAATTACTTTTCTATATACTAATTGCATTTACTGAGTTAGAAGGAAAAACACTAAACACAGTGAAGTTTAAAACCTGATTTGGTAGCCAGCAACTGAGCAAGCGTTTTTAAATGATTTTGTCACCAGAGCCAAAACAATAAATTGCTTAATGAATAGTTTCCCATAATTCAATTCTCTATTCATTTATAAAGCTCTTAATCAGGTACAGAGAACCAAATCCTGAAGTTGATAGTCTATAAAAGCACAATAGCTAATATATTGATGATGATGATGCAGATCAGATGATAATGTTAAAGGAAGCTTACCTATACTTCAACAATAATAATAACTTAGATGTGTGTTTAAAACTTGTTAGAAATGCTGAGTTTTGTATGCATTATCTCATTTAATTCTCATCAGAAGCGTGAGTTTTTTGAGTAAAGTGCTGCAATTCAGGTATAGACAGGGTCTAAGACCTCGTGTCCCTTCACCAGGCACTGTGCTTATAAGATCAATTATAATAAAGGAAAGAGTCACATGAACATGATAGAAAATAAAAGTTATAGGAAGGAAAGGGATGTATCCTGAACCGGACCAGGTTAATGAATGAAGTCACCATAGTTAAGGCACCTTTGAGATTAGGAAGGATAAGGCAATCAATATTGCAGGCGATAAGATAGAAGGGGTTTCTGATGGTAGAGTAGCCTATTCAATGCAAATAGACCTCACACTTTTAGACATTCTTGTGGAATAAGAAATGGAATTAGGGGTGGGGTATGAGAATAAAGGATTTGAAAGTAAAGTTTTGATTAATGGAAGGATTAGCAGGGAGGAAGGGACTTTGAGGGTTCAACTTGTGAAATGCAACACAAAAGCTAGGATGTCTCCTATTTTATTTTTTCAGCTTAAATATTTTAATCTAGGATTCAAAGGGAATGTTTTATTGTTGTTGCTGTTGTTGTTATTTAACTTTTTAAAGTATCTTTAACTTGTGTCCCCATGGAACTGACTTTGACTGTAAGATCCAAACCATAATGAGCACTATGGTTGAGTCCCAGGTTGGAATCCCATCTCTATCATTTCATAGCTATATGATTTGGGCATGTTCATAATACTTGTGAGCCTCTGTTTCAATCTCTTCCTCAACAAATTGTGTTTGTTGGGAGATTCAAAATGATGTATGTTCTCTAAACTATTTGGAACAGTGTCTAGTATAAAAGCACTGGCAAGATAGCAATGTTATTAGTGACCATGAGTCAACCATTGATTGGCCATGTAACTTGGGGCTCAGAATGCATCTCCATTAGTTAGGCAATTGAAGAATATTATTTCTATGATAATTTCTATGTATAGTGACTTCTTTAGTGAGGACATCAATGAATATAGCTACCTTAGATATTTTTTCAATAAAAGAAAGAACAATAATAATTTGATAATAATTCGAGAACACCGATCTTTGCCATTCAGCAATATGTTGAATTTTCTCAGCACCAATAACATTAATGTCCTCATCATTAGTGAGTCTATGAAAATATGAAGAAGAAAAACCTCTTTCTGATTGGACTGCCCAGTCAGTCAATTCTTGTGATGTCACTACTTTAGTTTTTTTAAAGTTAAAGTTTATTTTGATGACCCAAGGGCCCTACATTATTCAAGTGTGTTGATAAAGAAATAGTTTTGCCTCTGCTAAGTCTCTTGCCTGTTCTGCTGGTAAGAATGTGAGCTACAAGTAATTCTTTGTGGGCTACCTGTATATGTCTCTGTGCTTTTATCTTTGGTGTGTGTGTGTGTGTGAGAGACAGGTTATGTGTTTCTCCTGCACTATGTCTGAGACATCATTCTCTACACAGACGCTTCCTCCTAGGAGACACGCACAAGATCAGTGCATCTAATTCATCCAGAGGCTATTTAGCTCATTAAACAGCAATAAATTTAAATAGAAAAATGAAACTACGTATATCATTAGAGCTAAATATATTTTCTCCCTTTGTCTTAGTTTTATTTTCTGAAGGGAAATTTAAGAAGATGTGCATACTTGGGGCTCATTGTTGGAGCTGGGCAAAGCTGGAAGCAGTCAGGCAAAGAAAGATAAAAGGAGATTGGCTGCAAGCAATATCCCTCCTTGCAGGAAGTAAGTGGTAGTGAATCCATATTTCTACATAATAAGCTGTGCTGAGGGAGCCAGAGCATCCCGTCATCAGTGAAGGGGAGGGACTGCAATCCGGCTGCCTGTGCCTGTGGGAATGAGTACAGTTCATGCTGTTTTAGGGCAGCAAGGAGACTGCCAGCATGGCCCTTTCAGGCAATTTTCCTTTGCCCATTTCCACCAAGCTGAGTCCTTGAAGTGAGCTGATACCTGACAAGTTACTACTATTGAATGGTGCACTCTTAAGATAGTAGGTGGCCCCTAGTTTATTTAATTTTTTGTAATTAAATTATTTACAATCCTAAAATTTTTAAGGACTGTGAAATATTTGAATTATTTTTAAAATTCCAGGCTTTCACTAAATTTCAGTCTTGCTCAGATTTCTGCAGTTGATAAACTAAGAGCTTATACAGTCACATAGACTAAATAGTTATCTACTATTTTATTCAACACTCAGAATGGAATAAGGGGAGCCATTTCTGGGCAGCATTTACATTTTGTGTGGAACCCACCGTCAACTTAAAGTGAGCTTAGATTGACTTGAGTCAACTGTTAAGTCTGTTCCCTGGCATGTGTCATAATGTGAGCAAAGCATGCACAACGCACCAACAAAGTGTTGAGGTATTTAAGGGAATTAGTCAATATGCCTTTAAGGGTTGATAACGCCCCCCCTGCCCTGTAATGGCAGTTGGACTTGGACTTATCCTGAACTAGAATAAGCTACCCTGTAACTAACAAGTGCCGTACTATAAAAATCTAAAAACCAGGCAGTTGGGGGAGAGGCAGGTTAAGATCACGGTAGAGCTTGGCTCTGCAAGAAGATTGGAAGCTCAGGTTCTCCACTTCTGGGCCTGGAGTTGAGATACAGCATCACCAAGATGCTGCTCACTTCACCTGCCTCTCTCTGACTCTCATGTGTCACTTGCTCTCTCTCTTTCTCTCTCTCTCCTTCTCTCTCTCTCTCTCTCTCTCTCTCTCAAAACTTCAGGCAGACTTTAAGTGATGTGCACTCTCTCTTTCCCAGACCACTAGGGCTGCAGTCAGGGACTCTGCCAGCCATGTTACAAGAGGATAATGGGAGGAACCTGCCATTCTTCTGTTCAGCAGCTGCAGGTAGAGTGTCACCCTCTCCTTCTTGCTGTCAGCCCTTAGTGTTCTGAGGCTAAAATGAGAACAGCCCCTTTGAATTTCTTTTTTTTTAATTTCTTCTACTTTTTTTTAATCTTTATTTAAGCAGGATGGTTACAAACATGTTTGTGGTTGGATTTCAGTCATAAAAAATACTTCACCAGTGCAACCTTCCTGCCACCAATGCCCCCTGTCACCCTCCTCCCTCTCAACCTCTGCCTGTCTTTGATAAAGGCATTCTATTTCTCTCACTACCACTGTAATGACAGTTGTTGATATAGTTATTTCTCTAACTTCACTCATCACTCTTTATGTTAAGCTTCTATCATAAGCTGGTCCTTCCAAATCTCATCTCAATTGTCTCTGGGCATTATTACAATAATGTCTTTTATTTTTCTTAAATCCCACAGAAGAGTGAGACTATTCTATATCTGTCTCTCTCTCTTTCTGACTCATTTCACTTAGCATAATAGTTTCAATGTCTATCTATGTATAGGAAAATTTCATGACTTTGTCTTTCCTGACAGCTGTATAATATTCCATTCTATATTGAATATATATATATAGAGAGAATATATACCACAATTTCTTTAACACTCACCTGTTGTTGGACATATTTTGGCTATTGTAAATAAAGCTACAATGAATATGGGCATGCAGATGGCATATTGTACTGTGTTTTTATGTTCCTAGGGTATATCCCTAGGAGTAGTAGAGCTGGATCAAATGGGAGCTCAATTTCCAGCTTTTTGAGGAATATTGTTTTCCACAAAGGCTGAAATAGAATGCATTCCTACCAGTAGTGAATGAGTTCCTTTCTCTCCACATCCCTGCCAACACTGATTGTTCTTGTTCTTTATGATATGTGCCAGTCTCTGTGGGGTGAGATGGTGAGATGGTACCTCATGGTATTGGAATAAAGACAGACCCTCAGATAAATGGAGTAGATTTGACTATTCAGAGAATGTTCTTCAGATATACAATTAATTAATTTTTGATAAAGGGGAGAGGAAAACCTCTTCAACAAGTAGTGTTGGGACAACTGGTCAGTCACTTGCAAAAAGGCAACCTCAAACCTCCATCTAACACCATGCACAAAGTTCAAATTCAAATGAATTAAAGACCTTGATATCAGACCTGGAACCATAAGGTATATAGAAGAACATGTAAGTAAAACACTCCATGATACTTTAAGGAAGAAACACCACTGTCCAAACAGGTGAAAGCAGAGATAAACAAATGGGACTACATTAAAATGAGAAACTTCTGCACCTTAAATAAAACAGTGTCTAGGATACAAAGTATCCTACAGAGTAGGAGAAACAATTCACCCAATATCATTAGTTAAGGGGTAATATCTAAGATATATAAGATACTAATAGAACTTAACAAGAAAAAAAAACTAACCCCATCAAAAAATGGGGAGAAGAAATGAATAGACATTTCCTCAAAGAAGAAATGCAGATGGTCAAAAGGCACATGAAAAAAATGCTCCAATCACTAATCATATGGTAGATGCAAATCCTTTGAATTTCTTAACAAGGCATATCCTGATGATAACATTGGGCAGTAAAGGAAGCCAGAATGGAGTCTGGGCAGGCTCTCCAAAGACAATGTGAATCTACAGAAGAAACCCCAAATGAAGAGAGACAGCCACTCTGGGATTCTCCAGTGAAGGAATCCAATTACTTTGTTTTGCTTGAGGCCAGTTTTCCTCTTAGTTTCAAAGGGAAGTTTTAGAATAGATATTCCTATCAAACACAGAAATAGGAAAAAATCAGTGACTGAAGAGATTTTACTCAACCCCACCAACAATTACTTTCTTTTCTGTTTCCACAAAGCAGATTCTGAACCAGTTGAGGTTTACAGGGAATATATGCCAAGCACTAATTTATATGCTGTGACTTGTTAGAACCCCCGAAGACCCAATGTGGTATACATAATTATTAATTCACTTTATAGGGGATGAAACTGAGAAATTCAGAGGCTAAGTTATTTGCCTAATGTCACAGAAACAGCAGTGCCAGGACTGAATCTAACATCAGACTTTTCATATCACCCTCCTAGAAACGCTTGTATTCTATTACTACAATTTCTAGAAACAGATTTGATGACTCTTCTTCCCACTGGGAACTATCAACCATCCAGCCAATTTCATTGTCCAGAGCTTTCTCAGCTTTTTGCAATACCATCTCCTTTGCCCAGATGATAATTGTCTGCTGCATTCTTAAATCACTTTTCCTCTTCTTTCCAATCTGACATTCTCTGGATTCTGTTTACTGTGTATCCATTGGTGCACTCTATTAGAAAGTAACCAATGCACTTCTTTTTTGTTTTTTGAGCCATACCTGGTGATGTTCAGGGGTTACTCCTGACTATGCACTCAGAAATCACTCCTGGCTTGGGAGACCATATGGGACTCTGGGGAATGGAACCGCGGTCCATCCTAGGTCAGCTGCATGTAATGCAAATGCCCTCCCACTGCGTCGCTACTCAGGTCCCACAACCAATTCACTTCTACTTGCCTTAAAGCACTTTAGGATGGTTCCAAATGCAAATCTGTCAACCTGAGGGGGGTATTTCACAGGATTTTCCTTGGGGATGAACTCTTAAACAAACCTAAAGGCTTAGATGCAAGTTTTGAAAAAAATTTGGGGGGGTCTTTGACCAACTATATTTGCTCAGATCCTGGGAGACTAGTAAGTTATGACATGCTTCCTCATTATTCCTCTCTAACCACTGCCACGTCCAAGTTTTGTGCATACTCTTTGATGATAAAAAACCCAAGTTAAATTATAATATAATATAATATAATATAATATAATATAATATAATATAATATAATA
>PVKC010006218.1:19139-31670 GCA_004027635.1 Crocidura indochinensis | reverse complement strand
AGGTTACTCCTGGCTCTACACTCACAACTCGCTCCTGGCCGGCTCGGGGCCATATGGGATGCTGGGATTCGAACTATGGTCCTTCTCCTTCTGCATGCAAGGCAAACGCCTTTCCTCCATGCTATCTCTCTGGCCCCAGTTTCTTCATTTTTATGAAATTCATATTATGAAGAATTTCAAAATAGGGGAAAAGAAGAAAGTTTTATGAAATTTATATTATGAAGAATTTCAAAATAGGGGAAAATAAGAAAGTTGTCAGAAATCCTTTAGTAGATGTTCCCAATGAGATATAAATGATTGCTGGTTCATATTTTTGGTTGTCACACTGTTGGATAGTGGGTGACTGTACAGCTAGAATTTCAGGCTTAGAGACTCAGTAAGATAATTGACATTCTCATTTAATAGCTGAGTTCTGTGTAATAAAAATTCTCTAAATTTAAATAGTTCAGAAGTAGTAATACAATGACACATTTAATTTATGAGTTAATAAAGTTAACTCATAAACAGACAATAAAAATAAGAAGAAGCAAAAATAATCTCTCAGTAATATATTATAGTGACCTCACACAAATTTATCAAAAGCATTTTCCATTTTTTGCCCAATATCAATTTATTGACAACACTTTATTAAAATAATATTGAGATGAATTTTTTTTAATTATACTGAAAACAAACAAAAACAAAAATGTAAAGCAGAGACCTCGTAGAACTTTACAACTAGACCAGGTAAGATATTTAATAATTATCCTGCATAACATACATTTAGCCTAATACAAACATTGAACAAATGTTAGTATCTGTTTAGTTATTTATTTTGATTTTATCATTACCAAAGCTTCTCAATGGATCTGGGTAAAACATTTTCGATTCCATTCTTTCTGTCCTGCTTTGATTAGCAATTAAATTTCCATTTCACTCTTCCCCTCTTTTAACTTCAACTCTAAAGTGTGTTTATTTTTGTAGAATTCAAATCTAATCTTGTTACTAACATACTTAACTTTCTACAATATCTTGCTATATAGAATATTATAAATCTCTATTCTTTAGTTATAGAACTTATTATGATAACTTCAACCTTACTTCAGTATGTCCTGCAAGTAACACACACTTTATTCTTACACAGTAATGATATATGGTATGTCTTGCTTGTAACAATACATCCTGCCTCATACCTCTAAAACTGTTTAAGAAAAATCTGTTACGTATTATATATGCTTAGACTTTAGCATTCAAATTTAAAATTAACCACTGTTTTTCTTTGTTCTGAGTCATATTTCAGCTTCAAAAAGTGAGTTTAGAATGTTCAGTACTAAAAGATAAACAGAAAGGTCATAGACTTAAATACCAGAATTTATTCTCTTTCTGTAAAACAATTTAAGTATCTTACATTCTAAATTTACAATGGTACTATCTCAAACATATTTATATATAATTTATATTATTTATGCTGTCCTATGTATTTAAAATCCTAATAAATATTAAGTCTAATAGCTGGCATGGAAAAATAACTGTACTTTTTATTCTAATATTCAAGATTATATGGCACAATTTTCATTCAAGTCACAAAACTATTATATAGTATAAATACAAGCAATAGCTAACATACAATTTGTTTTAATATACATTCCACAGAAAACAATGGAAACTTTTGGCCACTGGCATTTTTATAAATATATGCATTATAAAGTCTCATTCATATAAAACAAAAAAATACCACTACTAAGAACTGCTATAATCAAACCATGTGGAGCAATCTATTGGTATAATTTCTAATAAAAATTTATTTGTCCTCTGAACACTATATTTCTTAAACTTTTGGATAAAAATAACAAAATATGAGACACAATGTAAATATTTGCATTGCTATGTAACACAATCAGAAATAAATATGGTTTATTTTATTATTTATTATTATTTTATTAAAGATATAAACGGTGGCACTGACAGCTATAAAGAACTTGGGACTTTCAGTCATCAAGTAAGCATCATAGAGGATAAAATATAAATAATAAATGTTTCTGTCCTTAAGGATATCACAACTAGAGAAAAGTTACTCTTGAAAACTTCTGACACTTACACAATATGTGAATTTTAAGGGAAATAAAACTATCTCATCAACTTTTTAAAGAAAAAAAACTTGGGGAGGGGATTTTTTTGGATCACACCTGTTGACTCTCACAGATTACTCCTAGATATACACTCAGAAATCGTTCCTGGCTTGGGTACCATATGGAACGCTGGGGATCTAACCGAGGTCCATCTTGGGTCAGTCAAGTGCAAGGCAAATGCCCTACTGCTGTGCCATTACTCTGTCTGGAAAAAAAATTTACAACAGACATATATAAACTTTAAATTAAAATATTGATAAAATCAATACATTTGATTATAGTCTTTTAAAACAATTAGATAACAAAATACAATGTTTTAAAAATAAAATGTAATTGTAAATTCAAAGGTGCATTTATTTGCCTCTTCAATTGATTTAGAGATATTTTATTTTATTGTAAAAGAATTTTTTCTTTCTGTCTTCTATTTGGTTTCTGGAGTACAACTGGCATTTAAAAGCTATTCCTTTCTTTGTGCTCAGGGATTAGCCCTAATTGTGTTCTGAGCACAATCAGTGATGTCTATTTTTCCTCGCTTCCTTCTTCCTTCCCTCTCTCCCTTCCTTCCTGCCCTCTCCCCTTCCCTTTCTTTGTCCCTCCCTCCCTTCCTTCCTCCTTTCCTCCATTTCTTCCTCGCGTCCTCCCTCCCCTTCTTTACTCTCTTCTCCCTTTGTTCCTCCCCCTCCCTTTTGGTCCCTCCTTCCCCCTCTCTCCCTCTCTTCCTTCCATCTTTCCTTCCTTCTTTCCTTCCTCCCTTCCTTCCTTCCTTCCTTCCTTCCTTCCTTCCTTCCTTCCTTCCTTCCTTCCTTCTCCCTCTCTCCCTTCTCTCTACTTTCTTCCCTCCTTTCTTAAATTCATTGTATAGGTTTATTGTTTCCAAATTTATGAACAAAATATTTAAGATTTTTAATTGTTCTGTTATCTGCAGATTGTGACCATTTGTAACTACTTCAATAAGAATCCCATCTAATCTCTTTTTATTGTTATTGAATTTCTTTATATAAATGAATTTCACCATCTGATGAGAAATCTTCTGAGAAAAAAAATTTCATTTCCTGACTATCGCCTACTTTGTGGTATAAACCCGTAACTTTGTTAAGGTGAATTTCCTTGTGTGAATTTAGATAGGATAACTAATAGGTACTCTTTGTTTCTCTGTATTTGGATTTATTTTTGTTGTTTGTTTTGAGGTCATACTGATGGTGTTCATGATTTATTCCTGGCTCTGTGCTCAGTGTAAACTCCATAAATACTCAGAGGGATTTATATGGTGGTGGGGATTTAATTGAGGTTGCCTGAAAATAAGCCAAGTGCCTTACTTGTTGAACTTTTCTTAAGTCTAAATAGTCAAGAACACATAAAATTCACATTTGGATTATTATCAGTGGTGGTGAAAAAACTATTATGAAGAAGACACAATGTTCACTTTCACTACTATTATGCCTCATATTATTGAAAATTACAAAAAAAAAAGAAAATTACAGTCACAGAAACTAGAAAGAAAATAATCAAAATGAATTAGATTGCAAAATGCATATGCCATTTAAGATTTAAAGAATATATAAAATTATATATAGAAAAAAAAACAAAACCATTCCACAAAAAACACTTAAAGTAGTAGACTAGTATAGCAAATTGACAGGTTAAATCAATAAAAATGTAGCATTTATATATTAAAAATATAAAATGAGAGATAATAAGAATATCACATTTATAATTATTCAAATACTTGACCTATGAGTAGACTTATTGGTACTATCACATTAAAAATTATATGACTATTTAAAAATAGAAAAAGACATCGAAATAATAGTATTACATCTATCCCAGAATATCATCTATATTTAATTAAATTCCTATTAAAATATCAAAGATATTCTTTAATTATTTAGAGCCTATTTTACTAAAATTTATATGTAAAAGTGCATATGAAACAAATACAAATCTCCTATATAAAAGAAGTGGGGAATTATTGTGCTCTCCAACTTTAAACTATACCCTAATAAAATAGTAAAGTCAAACAACATAAATAATATGTATTGCAGGCACTCAAACTAATAATAGTCCATAAATAAAACCTCATACACATGAATAGTAAAGCCGTAATAAGTGAGCCAAAAACAGAAAATGAAGAATGATTTCGAGTTATTTTCCAGCACAATAGCAAAAAATTTCAAAATACATATACATAAAACTGTGTGTTGGAGCTTAATTTTTATAGCTGACATCTGTTCAACTGTAAATGAGTGGATTTAGACTCAATGAAATACTACTCAATAATAAATAAAGATGAAGTTGTCTCATTTGCTACAATATAGATGTAACTGAAAGCATTAGTTCTAAATGCTACATCAAAAGTACAAATGATCTGTCATCTCTGAGATATAAAAAATAAAATTCAAGTGACAGATAACAGTTAAAGTAAACAAATCCTCAGAACTCGACAAATATGCTTCAATGGAGGGAGATAAATAGAAAAAGTCTAATGGTGAAGGGATATTGTCAGTATGTTGATGCTCATGGTATGATAACTGTAGTATTAAAATTATATAAACGTTTAAACTTCTGTCCATCAATGAAAATCATTATATCTCAATGAAAAATAATTTCATAATTATGTCATTTAAATCAGTTTATAAACACTGTTATGGAACATCAAGATAATGCTTGCCTGCATGTCTATAAATCTAGTTCTGGTCCAGACTCACATAGGATCACAACTGCTGCCAGGACTGGTGACGAGCACAGAACCAGGAGTAAGCTCTGAGCACAGCAGGATGTAAGATGCCAAGACAGCAATGATTAGATTGGGATACATTTATTGCATTTATGTTATATGGATAAATAATATATAGATAGATGTACCTACACACTAAATACTTATATACATTTTGATTTAAAAATATTAAGCTCATTAACTACGAAGCCAGTGTTTTTCTATTTATATTCCGAATACATTTGACTAATGAAATCTTAATTAACCAAATTAACATTGATATTTAAATTTATTTATCTTTAGATGATAAGATATATCAATTCCCTTTGAAACCTCACAAGGAAATCCTTTTCTTATTATTATAAGCTGGAATAATAAATAGCAGAAATCCATGCCTACTGTAGTCCTGTAGGAAGAACTTAGTAAATTAGAGCATGGATTTTGTAGTGAGGAGTATGTCACATCTGGTGTGCTCAGGTAACAGCCTCAGTAATACTTCCAAAGAAGTATATGCTTGGAAGTGAACTGAAGGTGGACATGTTCAAAGGAAGTTCCTCTGATTTTCTCTCATCCCCAAGTATTTTATTAGCTTACCTTTGAAATATTAGTTTATCAATTTGATTATTATTGTTTTTCTTATGCAATTTCATTAAGCATTTATTCTAATTTTTCTTCCTCTATATTTGACACATTTTACTTAAATGTTATTGAATTTAGTTACTTTTGTTTTGGGGATCTGCATGTGACAGTGCTCAAGAAATCAAATATTTCTGACTTTGCACTGAGTACCACAAACTATATGAAAGGAAAAGGTCAAACCTGGGCTGGCTTCTTACAAGCAAGTGCATTTGTCACTGTATTATTTCCTCTGTCTAAATAATTGTTTTACTTTTATGAAATGTTTTGAGAAACTAAACTTGACATTTTATCTTTCATAAATTTAATAAACAAAACTTAGAGAGTATAATATTTCTTTCCTTCATTTTTTTTTCTTTGCCACACTGCTGACATTCATGGGTTACTCCTGGCTATGTGCTCAGAAATCGCACCTGGCGTGGGAGACCATATGGGACACCAGAGGATCAAACCACTGTTCATCCATTGTCAGCAAGTGCCCTACCCACTGTACTATCTTTCTAGCTCTACATATCAATTTTTTTCTTTATCTAAATATCTTGATTACATATATGATTGTGATTAGATTTCAGTCATGTAAAGAACACCCCCTTCACCAGTGCAGCATTCCCACCACCAATGTCCCAAATCTCCCTTCATCCCACCCCATCCCCACCTATACTCCAGACAGGCTTTCCAGTTCCATCATTCATTCACATGATTATGGTAGTTCTCTATGCAGTTATTTCTATAACTGCACTCACCACTCTTTGCGGTGAGCTTCATGAAGTGAGCTGGAAGTTCCAGTCTTCCTCTCATGTCTCTGAGGATTGTTACAAAAATGACTTTTGTTTTTCTTAAAGCCCATAGATGAGTGAGACTATTCTGCGTATCTCTCTCCCTTTGTCTTATTTCACTCAGCATTATAGATTCCATGTACATCCAAGTATAGGGAAATTTCATGACTTCATCTCTCCTGATGGCTGCATAATATTCCATTGTGTATATGTACCACAGTTTCTTTAGCCATTTGTCTGTTGAAGGGCATTTTGATTGTTTCCAGAGCCTGGCTATTGTGAATAGTGCTACAATAAATATAGGTGTGAAGAAGGTGTGTTTGTATTGTGTTCTTGTGTTCTTAGGGTATATCCCTAGGAGTGGAATAGCTGGGTTGAATGGGAACTCAATTTCCATACTTTGGAGGAAAATCCATACCGCTTTCCATAGAGGTTGAACTAGATGGCATTCCCACCACCAGTGGAAAAGAGTTCCGTTCTCTCCACATCCCAGCCAGCACTGATTGTTCTCATTCTTTGTGATGTGTGCAATCTCTGTGGTGAGATGGTATCTCATCGTTGTTTTGATTTGCATCTCCCTGATGATTAGTGATGAGGAGCACTTTTTCATGTACCTTTTGGCCATTTGTATTTCGTTTTTGTCAAAGCGTCTGTTCATTTCTTCTCCCCATTTTTTGATGGGATTAGATGATTTTTTTTTGTAAAGTTCCATCAGTGCCCTGAATATTTTGGATATTAGCCTCTTATCTGATGGGTGTTGGGTGAATAGTTTCTCCCAATTGGTGGGTGACTCTTGTATCCTGGGCACTATTTCTATTGAGGTGCAGAAACTTCTCAGCTTAATGTAATCCCATCTGTTGTTCTCTGGTTCCACTTATTTGGAAAGTGCAGTTTCCTCCTCAAAGATGCCTTTCATCTCAATATCATGGAGTGTTTTACCGATGTGTTGTTCTATATACCATATGGCATCAGGTCTGATATCAAGTTCTTTAATCCATTTGAATTTTATTTCATACATGATTTTAACTGGGGGTCTATGTTCACTTTTTTGCAAGTGGCTAACCAGTTCTGCCAGCACCACTTGTTGAAGAGGTTTTCCCTGCTCCACTTAGGATTCATTGTTCCTTTGTCAAAAATTAGGTAATTGTATGTCTGGGGAATATTATCTGAGAACTCAAGTCTATTACACTGATCTCAGGGTCTGTCTTTATTCAAATATCATGCTGTTTTGATAACTATTGCTTTGTAGAACCTAGAAGAAATGGAAAAATTTTTGGACACTTATAACCTTATGGATATAGCATATCTAAACACCCCCATCACTACTGAGGAAATTGAAACTGTATCAAACATCTGCCCAAAAATAAAAGCCCAGGCCCAGATGGAGTTCATAATGAATTCTATCAAATCTTTCAAGAAGAGCTACTACCAATCCTAGCCAGGCTCTTCCATGAAATTGAAAAAACGGGAACACTCCCAAACAGCTTTTATGAAGCAAACATCATCATTATATCAAAACCAGATAGATATGCTGCCAAAAAAATTACAGACTAATATCCCTGATGAAATCAGATGTAAAGATCTTCAACAAAATCCTGGCAAATAGGATCCTATGCATAATCAAGAAGATCATACACTACGACCAAGTAGGTTTCATCCCAGGAATGCAAAGATGGTTTAACATCCTTAAATCTATCAACATCATACACAGCATTAACAAGAAGAAAAATAATATGAGTAGACTCAGAGAAAGCATTTGATAAGGTCCAACACCCATTCTTGATCAAAACTCTCAGCAAGATGGGAATAAAAGGAACCTTTCACAATCTAGTTGAAGCCACCTTCCACGAGCCAATGGCAAATGATATCCTCAATGGAAAAAAACTAAAAGCCTTTCCTCTAAACTCTGGTACAAGACAAGGCTGCCCTCTCTCATCACTCCTCTTCAACATAGTACTGGAAGTTCTTGCTATAGTGATCAGGCAAGAAAACGATATCAAGGGAATCCAGATAGGAAAGGAAGAAGTCAAGCTCTCGCTGTTTGCAGATGACATGATACTCTACTTAGGAAACCCTAGAGACTCTACAAAAAAGCTCCCATATAGCAAGGTGGCAGGCTACAAAATTAAGACACAGAAATTGATGGCCTTTTTATACACCAATAATGATAGGAAAGAGAAGAAAGTCAAGAATGCAATCCTATTCACATTAGTGCCACACAAACTTAAATATCTTGGAGTCAAATTGACCAAAGACATGAAGGATCTATACAAAGAAAACTACAAAGCCCTGCTCCAAGAAATAAGAGTGACATAAGTAAATGGAAACACAGACCCTGCTCATGGATTGGCAGGATTAACATCATTAAAATGGCAATACTCCCCAAAGCATTATACAAATTTAATATAATCCCCTTAAAACAACCATGACATTCTTCAAAAAAGTGCATCCAACACTTATGAGTTCATCTGGAACAATAAACACCCTCAAATAGCTAAAGCACTCCAAGGGAAAAGGAAAGTGGGAGGCATTACTTTCCCCAACTTTAAATGCAAAACAAAGCAATAGTTATCAAAACAGCATGGTATACCCTCAGATCAGTGGAATAGGCTTGAGTTCTCAGACATTGTTCCCCAGACATACAATTACCTAATATTTTGACAAAGGAGCAAGATATCCTAAGTGAGCAGGGAAAACCTCTTCAACAAGTGGTGCTGGCAGAACTGGTTACCTACATACCAATTATTAATGTTACTTCTTTTGTTTTATATAAAATCATTTTATTTTTCCTTTATAATCTTATGAATACTTTTTAAATATAAATCAATATTTATTTTTCAAACACCTTGATTACAAATATGATTGCAGTTATGTTTCAGTCATGTAAAGAACACCCCCCTTCACCATGTTACTTCTTAAAAAATTAATTGTTGAATTAAATGGATTTAAAAAATAAATAATTGTTAATAGTTAAATTTATTATTTAGTATTTAGGTAATAAATGGTATGTTTTCAACTGATAAATTGCTTTATATTTTAAACATCCAAGATTTTGAAAAAGAGATGACAATACACTATAAAACATGCACAATACTAAATGTGAGAAAAATATTGAACCATTGACATGAAGTCTCGCTATGTACTTAACCAAATATAAAATTCACTTGGACATTGGAGTTTGTAATTAAAGTATTTGACGTGTTATGCTTTGTTTGTTTATTTCTTTGGGGGGGCCACAACCTGTGACACAGAGGGTTACTTCTGGCTACGAGCTCAGAAATCACTCCTGGCTTGGGGGGACCATATGGGACACTGGGGGATCAAACCTCAGTCCATCCTAGGTCATCTGTATGCAAGGCAAATGCTCTACCACTGCACTACCGCTCCAGCCTCATTTGAAGTCTTCTTTTAATTTAATAATTTACCATGCATGATATATGTTTAGTTGTTTTAAATCATAACAACGCTTGTATTTCAACATATAATAAAATATATTACCTCTGAAAGTACTTAAATCATATTTTGCTGTTATTTTTTATTTTAAAAAGAAATGAGATTAAATAAGAAATTAAAGTCTAAACAAAACTGTCTTAAATGTAAATGTTTTCATTATTATAATGATTCCACAAATAATAGGACCTTCAAGTTTATTTATGTTTTTAGTATTTTATAAGATTTATTTTTATTATTTTAACAGACATTTTAAGGGATAAAATGCAGGGAAAATAAACAATATAAATTGAGAGAATGGACTCAATAGTCACCGTATATGGGAACTAATCAGAAACCTAGTATACTAGCAAACACAGTTACACAGTGAAGAAAGGAAGAGGCCAAGAAGCCACTAAGAGTGAACATATAGAAAAAAAGTACTGACCATTTTGCGTGGGGGTACCAAATATATTCAAAATAAAAATGAGAGGATGGACTCTCAGGCTAGGAAGAGGCCAGTACTTTTTTTCTACATGTTTTTTAGTATTTTTATAATTGTTTCCGTTATGTGTTACTAACATACTTCACATAACATTATTTAATACATAATTATACATATTTTAATATCATATACAATTAAATTACATGTATTCATTATATATAAGGCCTATACATTATACTATTATAGTTTACTTAGCTTGTTAAATTAAAGGTAGAAAATAATACTATGCTAAGTTCCCTAAAAACTCAATTCCCATGCAAATATCTTTAGTTGAGATATTGGTAACCATCATTAACTTTTGTAATAATTTTATTAAAACCTCATACTTTATTTGAAAAATCAACACAAACATGAAATGCAGTTGATACTGTATTTTAATATTAGTTATGTCTTATAATTTAGTGTAAAGGGACTAAAGTATAAAGAATGCCTAATCACATTCTTATTGCTAAATTAATCTAGTTATGTTCATTTATTCACTCAAATAGAAATTCCAGTCTTTTAGAATATTTCAATTCATTTAAGTCTGAATTCTTTATAGTTTTATATAGATTGTTTAAAGCAACTTATTACATAGCTGTTCAAAATACAATTATTTGCAAATAAATGGTAATAAAATCATTGTTTTAAGAAGAATATAAAGCAAAATATACAAGAATAAAGATTAGAACAACAGAAAAATTGGTAAAAATTATTGTATCTCACAATGAAGTCATGAAGTCACTTGCAGAAGATTTACAAGCTCTGTTGCTTTTTGATCTTTCTGTTACTTGTTTTGTTTCTGAATATTAGATGGATTCAAATCTACATTGTCATCTAAATTAGTCTTTTCCTACTGCTATGTCAGTAGTGAAAATTTTGGAATTATTGCATGTTGGAATATACGCTGAGTTTCCCCAGAATTCTAAGCTCTGTGGCTGATATTGCAGTATTCTTGGGGTGGTTTAGACTGCCTGGACTATCAGAGGTGCAAGAACTTGGAGAGGGTGCCTGCACTCACTCTAATAAAGTCCTGGTGATGTAAGCATAAATAGGAGCATACCTGGAGTCTTGGGCAGTTTGGCATCTGTGCAGAGATTTGTGGTCCAGTGATTGAAGTAAAGTAATGATCGGATTTTGTGGGTTCAGCTGGTATGGGTTTAGCATGGCAGGAACTTGACCATTATCTCCCCTCAAGGTTTCCAGGTTTAAGCTATAAGGAAATGTACCCATTACTTTTTCATGCTTGATTTAAAGTAACATTAATTTATAAGAGTACATAAGGATACATTGTCACCATAGACAACATCAAAATATTAGTGTCGTTCCACCATTGACCATAGGACCATTCCATTCCCTCGACTCTAGATCATCTCAGATGTGTAAAACAGGTTATATTTTCACTGCACATTTTATATATACCCTATGTGAATAAGATAATTGAATATTTACCTTTTCTTCAGGACACTCCACTTGCTTCCATTTTGTAATAGAGATATATGACATAACTATTGTGATCATTATAGATTTATGTTGTTATTTTTTAGGTTTATACCTAGTTGTTTTCAGGGGCCACAACTGGCTCAGTGCTCAGGAATATTTCTTCGTGGCTTTCAGGAGATGGTAATGATACTTAATACAAATATAGGCTTTTTTGCATAAAAAGGATATAATGTAGTTCATTTACTACAGGCCTATAATGACAGGTTTTTTAAAAAATACAATTATGTGTATGCTATCCTGATGTATAATTTTTTAACAAAGCACATATGGAGAATAGTGACATCTCAAATTTAAATTTTATTTCTTTTATTCATGTTGCAGTGTGTTTCTCAATATTTTAAGACTTTTATTCTTGTCAAAATCTATGATATAAGTATGAATATGTTACAATGTTAAAATAAGCACCTATTTCTTATATTGCTATATTATTATTAACATTTTAATTGTTGGACCACACCTTGTTACGTTGACGGCTTATTCCTTCTTCTGGATTCAGAGATCACTATTTCTTTGTACTCAAGGAACCATTAAGGCATGCCAGGTAGCAAATCATATCTGCTATTATACTTTCTCTCTGGCCCCTTATAGTTATATATACAATGTAGATAGGAAAACATAAAAGATATTTTAATATTCCAATTTAAGATTTTATGTTCCAAAAAAATTTTTGGTTGTTGTTTTTGGATGCTCAGGGGTTACTCCTGGCTCAGCAATCACTCCTGGCTTGGGAGACAAATGGGACGCCAGGAGATCTAACCGGGGTCCATTTTGGGTCAGCAGCATGCAAGGCAAACACACTACCGCTGCGCTACGGCTGGGTCCTACAATTCTGTGTGTGTGTGTGTGTGTGTGTGTGTGTGTGTGCGTGTGCGTGTGCGTGTG
>PVKC010006218.1:0-19039 GCA_004027635.1 Crocidura indochinensis | reverse complement strand
ATTCTTAATTGCACTGAATGGTTGACCTGGGCAGCTTATTGGAAAACATTCTGGATGTTTAAAAGAATAAAATAAAATTATGAATGCATCTTCCCTATAATTCAGCAATCCTACTTTATTATCTGCCTTACTTGTGGTTTTATGTTAATTGTAGCACTGTTTTTTTAGTTTTTGTTTTTTAAGGCCATGCCTGGCAGCCAACGGTTACTCCTGACTCTGTGCTCAGAAATGGCTCCTAGAAAGCTTAGGGATCCACATGGGATGATGGGGAATCAAACCTGGGTTCATTCTGGGTCAGCCACGTGCAAGCAAAAGCCCTACAGCTGTGCTACCACTCCAGCCCAAATTGTAGTGCTATTAACAATAGCCAAGAACTTGGAAAATCTCAAATGTAAAAACGATGATTTCATAAAATAATATTTTTATAAACAGTGAAGATTATCATGATCTGTGAAGTAATTTAGAAATAGAAGGGAAAAATACAGAATGAAGTCTTTCATATGTGGGATATTAAGAAACAGAGAAACTGCAAATGACCAAATGCAACAGTCTACAAAACTGAGATGTCTTAGGGTCTCAAGGGTAATAAAAAAGATTGTGGACATTGTTGAAAGAAAACTTCTTAGAAATTAAAAGCTTCTACACTAAAAAAGAATCAAACAATTGCCAGAATTGACACCACAAAGACTGGGAGTAAATATTTACTCATCTGTTAAATGGTTGACATTTAAGATATATAAATCAGTGTTAGAAATTTTTGAAGAAAAAAAATCACATAAAGTATGGAGAAAAAAAATTTCTTGGAACCTCTTCAAAAAAGACAGACATGAAAAAAAAAAAAAAAGACAGACATGGTGTTCCCCATGACAGTGGTCGGCAAGTCTCAGCTCGCGATCCACATGTGGCTCTTTACACTTTTCATTTGGCTCTTCTGTGTGCCGGGCGGCGGCTCCAGGAGTCAGCACTCTGCTCCTAGCCTCTGTCAGTGCGTGCCCTATGTGGCTCTCAAAATAAATTTCAATCATGGTTTTGGCGAGATTTGGCTCAGTTGAAAAAAAAGTTGCCGACCACTGCCCTATGACAATGATCACTCTGGAGAACTGGATGCAGAAAGAATTTAAAGTGATATACTTGGAAGCAAAGGAAGTAAAATGATACCCCTTATGTAACAATATTGCAAACCGCAGTGTCTAAATTGAAATAAAAAAAGGAATAGAGAAGGAGAGAGAGAATATAAATATCTGCCATTGGTGTTAAGATGGGAGGCCAGGTGGGAGGGGAAGGAAAAGAACAAGAGGGAAAATGGGGACATCAGTGGCAGGAAATGTGCACTGGAGATAGATGGATGTAGGACATACTATGACTAAGTATCATGAACTACTTTGTAACTGTGTATCTCACGGGTGATTCAATTAAAATATATTTTAAAAGACATAGAGATGGCCAAATATATTAAAAATAACTGCTATGGCTCACTTATCATAAGGAAAATACAAACTCAAACAGCATAAAGAAACAAAGCAAGTTTAGGGGTGGGGAAAAGGAGAGCCTAATTCACTACTGCTAGCAATGTTGACTGGACAAACTATTGTGGAAATCAATATGCTATCTTACCTAAAACTGGTAATTGAGGCAGGATCAAGAATTTAATAGGAACTTGTCTTCCAAACAGCTGACCTGGGCTCTTTATCTGGCATCCCATATGTTTCCCCAAGCACTGCCAACAGTGACCTCTTAATCTCTTTCAAGAGAAAGAAATGTGCCTGGCCACTTGTGATATGGCCGAAAATAAAATAAAAAAACTAGTAATTTAGTTCCCATATGATCCATCATTCTACTTCTTGATATCTATCCCAAAGTTCCCAAAATGTTATTGAAAAAAAGACATTAGCAAAAAAATACTATGTTAATTGCGATACTATTCATAATAATCAAAAGCTGGAAACAATCCAGGTGTTCAAGGATAGCCGACATCCTAAATAAACTATAGTATTATAGATAATTAAATACTTGTGTTAAGAAGACATTGAATCATGCAATGTGCTGCATGGATGGTTTGGTGAGTTTCATTCAGAATTCAGTGCAGAATACGAACCAACACAGAATGATCTTTCTGAAAGTTAGGATATAAAGAAATATATTAGGATAATATAAAATGCCCAAAGGCAACAGAGATTGAGAACTCTAATTATAGCAATCTTGGGGTGATGTGGAGGCACACATAGTGGAAGGAAGACACTGGAACAAAGGTAAAA
This sequence comes from Crocidura indochinensis, assembly GCA_004027635.1. Taxonomy (NCBI): domain Eukaryota; kingdom Metazoa; phylum Chordata; class Mammalia; order Eulipotyphla; family Soricidae; genus Crocidura; species Crocidura indochinensis. The sequence goes on along the minus strand of PVKC010006218.1, from coordinate 16,784 downwards.
AAAAAAAGCAAACATACTTGTGGATGGAATGATACAAGCATAAATTTTGGATGTAACTACCATTAATTGCATTATAAATCATCGTGTTTCAAATAAAATCCAGCCTGGGAGATAGCATGGAGGTAAGGCGTTTGCCTTTCATGCAAAAGGTCATCGGTTCGAATCCCAGTGCCCCATATGGTCCCCCGTGCCTGCCAGGAGCAATTTCTGAGCATGGGGCCAGGAGTAACACCTGAGCACTGCCGGGTGTGACCCAAAAACCAAAAAAAAAAAAAAAAAAAAAAAAAAGAATGACCAAATAAAATCCAAATATATTAAAATGAATATTATAATACAAAGAAATCAATATGGGCTATACATTTTCTCATGCAAAACTTCTAAAGGTTAGAAGTTTTATACACAAATTTGTGATCTAGAGAAAATTATTCCAACTTTGTATTCTAATAACAATATATGTATGCCTTTCTTATTTTTCAAGAGAATAGGATGTAACTAATTGTATAGCTCAATGAATCACAGCAAAATCAAATTCAATTACTACGTTGAAGAATAAGAATACTCTAAGCAAGGTCTCGGAGCCAAAGCAATATATAGTTTTATTTTGTACCATAGATATAAAGGCTATTATTCTCATCCAAAAGCAGATAAATCAATATGCCTGAAAACTCAGTAGTGCCATAAAGGCAAGAAGGTTCACTATAACGCCATTAGTGGAAGGTTATGATTATTTATTTAAATTTCTAATTAAGATATGTTTTCCAGTTCAGCGAGGATAATGAATTCATGATTACTATAAGGTATATTTCATTATTTTGATTTATTTGTGGAAATAGAAAACACAGGATATACATATATACATATATATTTACATTTATATACACATATATAATATCTTACTGTAGAATAATTTCCTATTGCAAATGGTTGAACACAATTCTGGCATCCTAATGTTCCTATGCTGATGGGTTCTTCTGTTGTTCAGTGTGTCTAAAGCAATAAAATCAGCTTGTAAGCTTTGCCTTAGCAGCTGAGCACTGCATGCATTCAGGTCATTATTGCAGTAGGGATGCTCAGTTGGGAAAATGGTATATAAATAACCGATAACATGATCAGAGTCTGATTAATCCTTACTGGCCAATGACTATATTTAGGATGCCCTTACTTTTAGAAAGGATTTATGGTCTTGAGAGTTGAATATTTTATAGTGTGCTTATTTATTCTGGAAGCATAAAAGGGATTCTTAGAAAATCATGAATTCTGATTTCAGTTATAAAAATCAAAATATATTTTAATATAATTATATCTTGTTTTGATAACTATCACTGTGATCATGCATATTTATTTTTAAAATGCATGCATCAAGGGAAAACAATAGTAGACATACACTAGTATTTTTTATTATTTCCCATTAAAACACTTTAATGAATTTTTTGTAATTTATTTTTATGTGATTCCATCACAAACTTTTAAAGGTTACCCAGGCTTACATTCACTATCACTTTACTCATTCCCCCACTACACACACATTCTACAATAAAAAATTAATAATATTGACTGTGTTTACCCCAGATGTTAAAATGTGAGCACATCTCTGGTGTTGCAGCTGCTGTAGTAAAAATTGTAGTAATACAATTACATTTCTAATTGCAATTTTTTGGGGGAGGGCACACCTGGTGACACTCAGGGGTTAATCCTGGCTATGTGCTCAGAAGTCGCTCCTGGCTTGGAGGACCATATGGGAACCGGGGGATCGAACCGTGGTCCGTCCTAGGCTAGCGCAGGCACCTTACCTACAGCGCCACCTCCCTGCCTCTCTAATTGCATTTTTATTTCAGAAATATTTGGTTCTATTAAGCAAAAGGCTTTTTTGTTAATGAATCTATATTCATTTCAGCTAACTATGAAAATTGACTAGATCAGGAAAAACATATGATATTATTTGTGCCTATTGTGCAGAGAAGATATAGTTTTGATATATATTATTATTTTTTAAATATGTATATCCATTTTACTTATAAATATTATGAATTTTATTTTTAAAAATTTTAGGGGCTGGGTCCACATTCAAAAATTTTAGAAGTTTATTCTCTGCCATTATAAATCACTTCTGATGAACATGGGGACCAGACAGGGTGCTTGAATGCATAAACAAGCACCTTACCCACTGTGCAATCTGTATAACAATATGAACACTCAACTCTAAATAACATGCATATATGTTTTGACAAAATAAGTCATTATTTATTTTAATTTACATGATAGTTATAATGGCTCTTTGTTTTAACACTTTTTTTTGTCTGTTTGTTTTGGGGCCACATACCTAGAAATGCTGAAGTATTACTCCTGGCTCTGATCTCAGAGTTCATTGGTTTTATGAGACCCTGTTCTGGTACTGATGAATGAAGCAGGATCAGTTTCGTGCAAAGCAAGTTCCTAAATTCCAATATTATCTGGCCCAATTCCAAAATTTTTAGTATCAATGATGCCATTAGTACTTTCTAAGATAATGATTATCAATTTTTTATTGTTTGTTTTTATTTTTCCTTATATTGCTTTGCTCAGGAATTTGACTCTGTAATCAGAGGGTCTCTCCTGGTCAACAAAGGTTGTCCATGTGCAAGGCAAGCATATAGACAACTGTATTAGTGCTCAGGTCCATCTTTACTAATTCTTAACATCAACATTTTTGAACATCTATATTCTGAAAATATATTTTCTGTTTTAATACCTATTATTTATAAACACCAACTTACAATATATTTTACATATTATCTCCATTGTACATAAGAAGAGCAAACTTTTTTTCAAGAATTAGAGTTTGACTTATATTACAAACTACAAGTAGAAAAGTAGGATTTAAATACCAATATGTGAATATCCAAAGCCATGTTATTTTTCTTTTACATTTTGTCATTCTGATGTTGATTTACTTAGATATTATCATTTTACATTTGTATTATTTCTTTTTTTTTTTTTTTTTTTGGTTTTTGGTTTTTGGGCCACACCCGGTGACACTCAGGGGTTACTCCTGGCTATGCGCTCAGAAGTCACTCCTGGCAAGCACGGGGGACCATATGGGAACCATGGGATCGAACTGTGGTCCGTCCAAGGCTAGCGTGGTAAGGCAGGCACCTTACCTGCAGCGCCACCGCCTGGCCCCTGTATTATTTATTTAGTGATCCTCAGACACAATTGCATTCTGTGATTATGAAACTCAGAGATACTCTGGTGTCCATGTAGTTCAGAATCCTGGCTACTTGATTTCATTTTTAGTTTTGATCACTTTTGGTAAACAATTAAAACAAAAGTACTTTTGTAACTTTAATTAAACCTAATCTCAATTGCTCATCATATCATATGCTAAAATGGAATCTTGAAACTATGTATAATAACTACTTATAATAAATATTAATAAATTCTGTTCCGCTATAAACACTGCAAAGATGAAGTGACTATCTCTGAAAATATGATTACATTTTATAATTGAATAGTGTTAATATATATGTGAGTTTTGAGAGTATTCTAAGGAGTAACTAATTTAATGTCTAACTTCAAACTAGTCTCCACAGAACTGAATATTGACAAAACAATAAAACATTAACATAGTTTTGTGTAAAATAAAGGTAAGAGAAAATATTTAAAGTAAAAAATTCTAGAATTGAGAGACATTAGATTGGAGAATATAACTGTGAAAAAGCAAGGTTTAATTGTCCATAAACTGCACATACTCAGAATTCATGTCTACTGTCATATATTGACATTTTATTCATGTTCATCTTTAAAATTTTTTTCTGAAATTATTATAATTAGTGACTTCATATTATAGTTGACTAAAATAATATTTCAAATTATTCTATAACCGGCTTTTATTTTCTGTGTTTATATATAGTAATTTGCTTATATATAAATTTTGATAGTCTAATAAGATTTGCTATGTATAAAGTGTCAGGGAACTCAGAAATTTTTAATATGATATACAACTTCAACACAAACTACAAATTCAATTTGGTAAAGAAATTTTTACCTATGAAGAATTTACAGATGTTTTATCATATTTATTATCTCACACCTCATATGATCTCTCATTCTTTTGTATGCTGTTATTATATAATTAGAATATAATTACTTGTCTTACATAATATATATTCCCCCAATACAATGTTTTCTAAACAATTTGCATATATATTTTTTTTCTTTAATAATGTTGGGTCATATTTCGTGGTTCTCAGGACTTATTCCTGATTCACTCTGCACTTAAAAACCATGCTTGATTTTTTTTATGTGCTCTATATATTTATTATATATAAGCATATGTGACTTATTTAAATGCCGAATATATTTGAGATTAATTGACCTATATTTTTCTAGTAATTATTTTTCTGGGTGCTTAGAATGTCTCTCGTAGTTACAGCAATAGGTGCTTGAGAACCATTAAGATTTTTCTCTTCAATTCTTGGAGCCATAAAATTTTAGGAATCTAACCCATGTTGATGCAAGGCACAGGGTTTAATGCCACACCTTTATTTTAAGAACTTATTAATTAATATGTAGAAAATAAGTAGTTTAACATTGTTAACAAAAACAAGACTGCTTAGTAGTTTGTGGGATTTTTACTTTGTACATGGCCAATCCACATTTTATTCCCGACATAAAACATCTTTCTCTGAGCCATGCCATGAGAGATTCCTCAGCATTCTAAACATTAGTCTGAAGATTTGTATGGAAGTCATGATTCAAAATGACCCAAAGAGTGAAATTAAGGTATATCAAAGACATGCTGTATTTGAAATATTTAGAAACAAAATCAACCAAGTCGTCAATGCTACAAAACAGAAAATTAATATAAAAGAAAAAATCTGGGCCAGGAGAGACAGCACAGCCTTGCAAGCAGCCGATCCAGAACCAAAGGTGGTTGGTTCGAATCCCGGTGTCCCTTATGGTCCCCGTGCCTGCCAGGAGCTATTTCTGAGCAGACAGCCAGGAGTAACCCCTGAACACCGCCGGGTGTGCCCCCCCCCCCAAAAAAAAAACAAAAAGGAAAGAAAAAAAGAAAAAAAATTAACGTAGAAAATGCTACAAGAAGGAAGAGAATAAAATACGATACTTAAACTATTTAATAAGAACCAGAGCAATACTGCAGTGATAGAGCGTTTTGCCTTGCTCACGCCTGATCCAGAATCGGTTTGATTGTTGGCATCCCATATGGTCCCTCCAGCCAGGAACAATTTTTGAGTTCATAGCCAGGAAAAACCCCTGAGCTGTTTCGGGTGTGCCCTCCAAAATAAAATAAAATAAAATAAAATAAAATAAAATAAAATAAAATAAAATAAAATAAAATAAAATAAAATAAAATAAAATAAAATAACATAACATAAATAAAATAAAATAAAATAAAATTAATAAAATAAAATAAAATAAAATAAAATATTAAATGAAAATGAAAATAAAATCTCAACCAAGAGTTTTCTGTCCTGCATTAACCTTCATATTAGAAGGAGAGATATAAATACGCTCAAAGAGTTAAATTTATGTGTTTTTCAAGCAAATTAGCTGTGCTCGGTATCCTGACTACCTCAAATAAAATACAAAGTTAGGGACCAGAGTGATGCAGAGTGGTGGGGAGTCTGTCTTGTACACAGCCAACTGAGATGGACCTGGGTTCAATACCTGGCATCACACATGGTTCCTTTAGTTTTCCAGGAGTGATTTCTGAGTACAGAACAATAGTAACCCTTGAGCACAGCTGGATGTGGCTCCCCCAAACAAACAAAAAAGGCAAACATAAAATGTCATGTGATCAATTTCTACATACTGGTAATTTCTATAAATGTTGAAAAACTACCTATATCATATAATGAAATAGATAATTTGTAGAAGAGATTTGAACAGATACCTACTGGTTAAGGAATCAGAAAACCAAGAGGACTTTCTTAATGTTCATCAACCTATTTGCACCCCAAAAAAGAGCAAAGTTTACAAAACAGTTGCTAATTGAACTGAAAGGAAAATTGACAATACTTTTAGGATCATATTCTCATCATTGAACAGATCAACCAAAGAACATCAATAAAGAAATGAGTCATAAATGAATAATTGGAAAACTTGGAGTGCCTATATACTCAAGTATAAGCTGACTCCCCTAATTTTACCCAAAAACTGGGAAAATTGGTGACTCAAGTATAAGCCATGGTGGAAAATGCAGCAGCTACTGGCATATTTCAAAAATACAAATAGATAAACAAAATATTACAATAATTGAGGAATCAGTAGGTTAAATGTTTTTCAATGTTTGTTGCTAAAGAAAAGCTGCAAACTAGCAACAGTAACTTTAAAACTTTAAATAAAGTGCAGAAAGCCATAGCTAAACAAATAATCAAGCTAAATCACACAGGTTAAAATCTTCAAAACTGGATTCCTCCTCATCAACATCTGTATGTACAAGCAGAGATTCAGCTGTATCTGATGTGAGGGTATCAGCATAGACATTGTCATAATCACTGAGTTAGCAGATATAATCTTCACTGCTGTCAGTCTCAAACGAAGCACAGAATTCTGTGAGTTATATAGTTCAGTGGCATACAGTTCAGGTCAGCTACCTATTTCTTCACCTCAGCAGCAAGTTGTGGACTGAGCTGAAGCACGTCCTCTGCAACAGAATGCAGAGGACAACTGGAGACTATGTGCATTTGATTCATGTGTGCACACTGAATCAAAAAAATCGGTATGACCTGAGTATAAGCCGTGATACTCGAGTATATAAGGTAATCAAGTTATCCAGAACACTCACCTGTTATTACCCTCACACCACAATACAACAAATGAATACATTTTCCTATTGAGTGCACATGGAGCAGATCCAGAAAAGATAATGTGCTCTACATAATTTTAATACCATTATACATATTGAAATATATATCTAGACTTATAGGAAATAATGTAGAAATTATGCAAAATGTGTATGTTATAAAAACATAAAAATGGAAATCATTCAAAATAGAAAGTTGGGGAAAGATCAATATTTGAAAATGAAATACTATTCTGATAAGTTATAATTGGATCTAAAGGTAATCAAAAAAGAAATAAAATGATTATTTGAGACAAATGATAAACTATAGATAATCTGTCAGAACATATTGGAAATAGAAAAGTAGTACTAAGGAATAAGCTCAAATTAATAACTTAACCTTATAGCTGAGTAACTAGAAAAATAACAATCATGAAACTCAAAGTTAAAACAAGACTCTAAGTAAAATCAGCCAATTAAAACAGTAAAGGCAATGACATGTGAAATATGACATAAAGAAATGATAAATTGAGGAGCTGATATTTAGAACAAATAAATAAGAAGCATATATGAGAGTTTAAGAAGAATATATGGGAAAAATAAAGAGGTTTTTAAGAAGGATAGAATTTGTATAGGAAGAGCACACAATTAGCTATATCTAATGGACAAAAGAGTAAAACAACAAATTATGAGTCAGATATGGAAGAAGAAAATTTGGGGTCAGAGCCATAACACAGAGGTTAGGGCATTTGACATGAACTCTGCAGACCTGTGTTCATTCCCTGTCATCCCATATGGTACCCGGAACCTGCCAGGAGAGACTGAATAAATCTATTTTATATATAAAATAATTGTACTGAGTATTTGTGTGGTTTGGTTTGGAGCCACTCCCAGTAGTGCTCAGGACTTACACCTAGCTCTGAACTCAGGGGTCACTCCTGGCAGACTTGGGGGACCTTATGGGATGTCAGATATCAAACGCAATATGCAAGTACCCAATTTTCTCTAGAATTCCTCCAGCTCCAATATACTGAGCATTTACCGTCAACTTACAATCTATCATCTGTTTTTCCCATTATTTGATTAAAATATTTTTGGGCTGACATATAGTTGGCTTAATTCTTATGTCTCTGTGTGCAATTTTCATAATTTCTTCCACCAACCTTGCAGATTATCACATAAAATATCTAACATATTCTCACAGCCCATCCAGTACCAGTCTGAAAATATCCATAAATTTCACTAGTAAGTTTGGTTTAATGTTTCTTCTTAGTTTTACAACTGCTATTTCATAGGAATCTGCATATATGTAATTAAACAGGTTTATAAATCAGAAATTAGGAATATATGTACTAGAACTAGAATTATGTCAAAATCTTAGAATTTGACAGTTGAATTGCCTTAACCTTTCAAAGCAAAGTACTGTAATAGGAACACATGCTATTTTATTAAATTTAAATTATGTCATAATGTAATATTTATTTTTTCAATTTTAACATAAGATGTACTCAGTGGAATATACAGCTGCAAGGAATGAATGATAAAATCATGTAATTTTCTGCGATCAGTTTAGAACTGGAAAATATGTTGAGTGAAGTAAGGCAGAGTAAGAAAAAACAAAGAATGGTCTCACTTATCTGTGGTCTCTATAATAACTAAAAATGAAATGTATTAAAGAAAAGATATTTAGATTACACTTGAACCTAGAGACTAAGGAGTGGAGTAGCAGAGAAAAAAATCAAGTCAGGAAGAAAGTAGATGAGACAGAAAAATAATGGGAAATAGGGCCAAGGCTTCGTTAGTCTCCCAACATTAGTAATGAGTGAAAATGGTAAGGATGGACATCCAAAGCATAGGCTCAACTTCTCAAAAGATAAGATCTAAGCTGCAACCACAGAGGGTATTATGTGCCTGCCGAATTGATAAACAACATTGTTGGGGATGACAGTGTATGGAGTACTCTTGTTGGGAGCTGACATCGGTGGTAGAATTGATGTTAAAATAATATAGGTCAGGCCCAGAGAGAGCACAACGGCATTTGCCTTGCAAGCAGCATATCCAGGACCAATGGCGGTTGGTTCGAATCCCTGTGTCCCATATTGTCCCCCCCGAGCCTGCCAGGAGTTATTTCTGAGCAGACAGCCACTAGTAACCCCTGAGCACAGCCGAGTATGGTCCAAAAACAAACAAACAAAATAGTAATAATAATAATATATGTTAAAATCTCAATTTTCAACAACATTGTAAAATTCTTTAATTAAATAACAAAATTTTAATATAGATTATAATTGAAACATAAGTCATAACTAAAAGAATATTTTTATATCTTGTACAAATTTTTCTAAATTTGGGAAAAGTATAAATAAATAATAAACAAATAATCAAGTAAAATACATAGATATGATCAGTTCTTATAATATTTTAAAGTGCCTTTCGTTTAAGTATCTTACTGATTTTTGCAGAACTTGAATATTTTTAATTGCCGAATGATATCATTCAGCTGATTTACTGCTTCAGCATCATTTAGCTTGGTAAGCATTTGTTTTTGTGTTTGTGTTTTCTTTCTGATATTCATAAAATATAGAATTTGTAAAGCTCATTTTGCAAAATGATGCATTTGTGGGAATTTCAATTTGTGTTACTCATATTTTATTTGCATCTAGCACAAAGATCTGGGAAATATATACTTGATATATATATTATTGGTCAAGAGATACACATGTAATTATCATTTAAAATTTTCAATTAGTACACACATAAATATGTTATATTCATGCAATAATATCCCAGGGAGCGTGACCAAGGAAGATTCTGGAACTGGTGTCAATATAAATATTTCACTTTGGTTCATAATTTTAGTTAGCTATATATCTATAGTTCTTGTCTACATATAAGAATAAAATTAGTAAATATTTTAATATATAATTCTTTATATAAGCATCATGATTACAAGCATGTTTGTAGTTGGGTTTTAGTAATAAACATAATACCCTCCCTTCACTATTGCAACATTCCCACCAACAATGACCTCCCCCCCACAACTGCCCATATTTGAGACAAGCATTCTACTTCTTTTATTCTTTAATGCTGTCATGCTAGCTGTTAGTGTATTTATTTCCCTAACAGCATTCACCACACTTTGTGATGAGCTTCAAATTGTGAGCTGGTACTTCTGGCCCTTCCAACCCTTAACTCTATAGTCTCCAGGTCTTATTACAAAATGTCTTTATTTTTTTCTTAAAAACTATAGATGAGTGAGACTATTCTGCGTTTACCTCTCTCCCTCTGACTTATTTCACTTAGCACAATAGATTCTATGTACATCCTTGTATAGGATAATTTCATGACTTCATCTCTTGATGGCTGCATAATATTCCATTGTGTAGATGTACTACAGTTTATTTAGCCATTCATCTATTGAAGGGCATCTTGGTTATTTCTAGGGTATGGCTATTGTAAATAGCACTGTAGTGAATATAAGTGTGAGGAAGGGACTTTAAGATATAGGGACTATATCTTAAAAATAGAATAAGAAATTGTTAGGACTTGGTTGTATTATAAGGGTGCTTATTTGTGTGTATGCAAAATACCCTAACCTCTGATCTTCTTGTACCTACTTAGTGGTTAATGTGCTTAGTAACTGTCCTTGAAATCTATGTCTACAGCATCACCATTCAATCTGAAGAACTGAGGAGAGTGATATTTTATTAAATAAATGGCCAGCCTGTGAGACCACTGATGACTTATAAGGTAGCCTAAAACTTAGACAATTCTTATGTTTTCTTGTGTCTGTCTCACTCTTTTTCACTAAACCCTGCTTGATGGGGGTCGAACGTACCAATCCAATTGGTTTTAGAGATCTCTTTTTCTCTTTGGAAATAGCTCATGTTCTCTCTTGTATTTCTCTTGAGTTGGAACGATAGCAGAACGGTAGGGCATTTACCTTGCACATGGCTGATCCAGGACAGATCTTAGTTTGATCCCCGGCATTCCATATGTTCCCCTAAGTCAGGAGCGATTTTCTGAGCTCATTGCCAGGAGTAATCTTCTAGTGTCACTGGGTGTCTCCCAAAAACAAAAACAAAAAAGAAAAAATGTATTTATTATTTTTTTCTCTCCATCCCCAACTTTCTAATTTTTTTCACAAATATAAAAGTCTTTGCTTCTCAGAAAGCTAAAGGAAAAACAAAATCATGCAATTTTCTGTTACATGGTTAGAGATAGATCTGAAAATTATCATGTTGAGTGAAGTTACTTGGAAGGAGTAAAAAATATACAGATTGATCTTTCTCAACTGTGTGATATTAAAAATCTAGTATGCAATATTTAATTCCCAAATGAAAGGTAAATTGAGAATTAACCTTTATCAGGATGCATATCAGTGTGAGGAGGAATGGAGGATTCTGGAATAATAGTATTATTAGTTGGCACTGACCGAGAGCATCATGATGGGAAGTTTTATGCATGAAACCTTGTTGACAATATTTTAAATCAAGGTGTATAAAACAACAACAGCAAACAACAAAATATTTCCTTTTCTTCACTATATTGTATTTATCTGAAATTCTTTTTGTGAGGGAAGATGATGAACCTGGAACATCTAAGAACTGACATTCCTTTTCCTGCAAAGATTCATCCCTTGCTCCATATAAGTTCATAGAACTTGAGAAACAATTCCAGTTTGGTATAGAAAAAGTGAACTTGGACAACTATCTCCTGGGGCTGATGCATATGTTTTATAGTGCACAGTAGATTTTATCAGTTTTAACTCACTCCAAATATTTCTCCAGCTAACTTAAGTGGTTTGAGAAAAGAGGTAGAACACTATTTTCTGGTCTGCATCTTTTATTCCTCATTGCACCCAAGTCACCTATAACATAATTTGCAAGCCATATAGGAAGAAGACTTTGGGAAGAAAATCTGCAAGAGAAACTCTCTAGAAGGAAGGCAAACCTGTACATATCTGCAGTCACGTTTTTTAGGAAAATATCACTATAGGTCATTCAGAATAAAAGCATTAACTTATGGGAAAATTTGCTCTTAAGCTAGTGATCTGCACTTTTTTCTTTAATCATTGCATTGTTCATGAGAAATTATGGGTCAGTAGGGAAGAACTGGAATACTGCTGAGAACAGAGCACTGGCTTAGTTCTACATGAAATAAATAAAGGTAGCAGAATCTAGTGAGAAGTGATGCTACGGATTAACCACCTAGAAGATTAGTTATACTCAGCAAGCCCAGTGAAAGAACTTTGCAAAGCCACACTTTAAGACCTATTTTGGAGAACAAGGCCAGGATGCTTGGGGCAGAAAGCAGAAATTTGTGAATTGTCTAATTGAATTAACTTTAATGTAAATTTTGGGGATGGATTTCCACTAATATGGAATAGGCTTGAGGCTCTTGGCTAGGTAACAATGGCTGTGCAAGAATTCAGATAGTTTCCCCCATGTACCATTGTTGCTGCGGGCAGGAACATGGAAAGAGATAATGAGTCTATACAAAGTTCAGCATTGCTGTTACAGGTCTCACTGGAAAGTCCAATCAGAAAAATGTAAGAATCCAAGGGATAAGAAAAACATTCCTGTGTCTGTTCTACTGTTTTCTCTTCATAGTAAATAAGGACACGTCTGTATGAACAAAGGAGATCTAAATTCTCCCCTAATGTTCTTGGAAATGACACTGAGGAAACTAAAATGTCAGCCTGAAGAAATCACTGGAGAGTTGTACTTTGTTTCCAAGTTCCATTCATCAAGCCTGGAGGAAAATTCAGCCTAGTGAATTTTATTGTCTGTTTGCTAACGAAGCTACTGAAACTAGCAGGTAGTTAAGACAAAAAAGTAGAAAATGGGTTAATTTAAGGTCCCTAGAAGGTGTTTCCTTGAATTTTGTTGTTACTGAATTTGGAGAATTGAGCATAAAATATAGGGAATGATTCCAATACAGCTTCTTCAGGCTACATTGCTAAATACATTGAGGCTAAACTGTCTCAAGCATGGAAATAGGTGTTATCTTTAAGATAGCTTGATCTCAATTTTGTAACCTGGTCTGTGACCAATTTTGATTTTTTGTTAGTTTGTTATTGTTTTGGGGCCACACCAGGTGATGGTCAGGGGTTATTTCTGGCTATGGCTCAGAAATTGCTACTGGCTTGGGGGACCATATGGGACACCTGAGATAGATCTGCGGTGTGTCCTAGGTTAGTGCATGCAAGGCAAATGCCTTACTGCCTGTGACACCGTTCTGGCCTCCTAGTTTTGATTCTCAGATAATTTTTTTTTATTTGCAAGTATGATATCTTTCTTATTTCACATAATCTGCATGGTTTAAACTCTGTAATATCTCTGCTTCTAAGAAATGAAAATTATAAGAATAAAAAACTAATTTTTGGTCAATTCAAAATATTGATTAAATCTTATTACTAAATAATATATTATAATATTTTTGGTTGTGAGGATTCTCAAGCTTATTGCAAATTATAGATTTTTTGAATACCTTGGATTCTGAAAGTTTTGAAAGGAGAAGCCTTAAGTATTGCAGAGTGCAAGCTTGTTATGGCAAATAAAAAGTTATAAGAAATCAATGTTTTCCAAATTGGCCTTAATAAATTTCAAAACATGAAATTGTTGTTGTGATAAATAAGTAAAATTTTTATAAGTGAAGTTGTTAAAAAATGTATGTTATACCATTAAAAATTTTATCAACTCTTTTGACCTCTGACCCACAGTAAACAGGTTGATCACATATTATGAGTAAAATGAGAAACATCGGCTTTTCTTTTTTTTGTCACCTTTAAAATATTTTTTAGCACTACATCACAATATCTGTTGGCATAAATTCAGAAAGGAATGTATGAATTCCTCTGTGTAGTAGTCTGGCTGTTTTTGGTGGCACTCAAACCAAGCAGAATAGAAAACACAGAATAAAGAGTACAGAGATAAATTTATTAAAGCTCCAGCACTCAGGGCGGGCAATTCAGAGAGATATGGATCCCTGAATTAGAGGAAAATAATCAATGTATGCACAATTTCTGCAGGCTTTATCACCGACATCATTGATTATCTAAGGCAAAACAAATCCATAGAAACAGAAGTAGTAATTGGCACATACTAATCAGATGGTGACATACATTATTTTCCTTATGGTCAAGACATCCTATTTTTATTGATCATGACTCAATCCTAAGGCTTCATTTCTAAGCTCCTGGCAGTTCAGCCCTCATCCTGTTTTACTATAATAAAGGCCCTTATTAAGATCACATCCTTGAGATAGAAAATCTAGAGTCAGCTAGGGATCTCAAAACAATATATCAGGGAAAGCAAATCCAAATGTATAGGTTTCAATAAGAGCATATATAATGATGATTTATTAGGTTAAATAAAGGGATTGTTGTAAGTGTCCTGCAGACCTCTGGAAAATTCTAAATGGGAGTCATCTAACTCAAGAAGTCATCTAACTCCACTATGGAAGACAAAACTGTACAGATGTGTGACCATGTCTTTGTCAAGAAAAATACTGTAAACTGGGTCTATACAATCTGTAGAGATAAGCTACAACATAATAGGATGCTTATATAATATGAGGACCAAGATCATGCCTAAACTAACTAAGATAACTTGATTTTTTGGATTTTTCCATTGGAAATGCCTGAGTAACACTTAAGAGACAGATAAAATCTTATTTTCCTTATTAAAATGAAAAGACTCTAGTTCTACAGTGGTCTTGGATTATTGGGGAAAGGGAATATAAAATATCCTGTCATTTTTAGTGTTTATCTTTTGGTTCACAAGTGCAGTTCTCAGTAATTACTCCTGGCTGTGTGCTAAGATTTCAGTCCTGGTGGACCATATGGGATACATGCAAAGGAAAAGGATTAACCACTGTATATCTCTCCAGGATTAATTTTTTTCTTTTAAGCCACAGATTGCCTAACAAAAAAATAATGATTAAGTTCTGTATTTTATTTCCTGAGGACTGATTTCTGCCAAGGATCACAAATATTTTATTCTCAAATTCACCACAATTTATAGAAAGAAACAATTGGTAATCTTGCGGGGGATAGAAAGACTTATTAGAATTTGGATTTCTGACTATGACATTTTGAAAAAACTGTTTTTACAGGTTACTGAAGGGGGTTGATTTTGAGCCCCTAGAGGGAAAAAGAGATGTAAACTGGCATTTCAAACTCAAAGATAATTTGGTTTCAGTTTCAGTTTTGGCAATAAAAATGATCTAGAAATGCATATTTGACAATATGTAATCTGCTAAATCTAGTATACAAATACCTAATCCAGAAATCTGAAAAAAAATAAACATCACCAGATATTTTACAAATAATGCATCGGATTCTTAGACTCTCTTAGAAATTCTTGGGACTTTTCAGTCAAGTATCTGAAATCCAATCATTTAGTTTTCTTTCCTGAGAAACACATGGAAGTATTGTAATTTACTTATGGGAATTGGGGAGAAGAGAAATGGCAACCTTGAAAGGGTGTTCTATTATCTCATTTTCTACCTATCTAGGTCACCTAGCAAAGTCCTTGGAAAAATCTGGGACTGATGAAAGTCTGTTCTAAGTACCTGCATGATACACAACTGTGTTTCACCAAAGCTGAATTTCAATTTTTCTGTCAAATGTGACAAGTTAACCCTGTAACTCTTGGGGGGAGGGAACCATGGAACCCTAGGCTGGAGCAAAGACACAATCTTACAGAAAAAGAAAATTTGTCTTATTTGTCCTATTTTTTAAAATATATATATATATCATTTTATTGAAACCACTGTAATTTGCAAAGTACTTCATAGTTGGCTTCAGATACCCCATGTATCAGGGCCAATCCCAGCACGAGTGTCCACCTCTCTCCACCTATATTTCCCAAGTACATCCCTCGGCATCCCATATAGTCCCCAAAGCCAGGAGTGATTTCTGAGCACATATCTAGAAGTGGTCCCTGAGTGTCACTGGGTGTGGCCAAAAAGCAAACAAACAAAATAAAGGCATTAGGGATATAAGAACATTCTTAGTCTTGGCTCTGACTCTTGCCAATAGCCCTTATAACTCCGAAAGCAAATTTTAATTTATATCCTTTAAACTTTGTGTGGTAGTCCTTTTATAATGACAGATTTCTTATGAATTAATTTAGGACAGGTGAATCACGTAATTCAACCATCAACAGAAATGGAACATGGTAGTTGGACCTTACTAGAGAAGCCGGGAAACCAACTATTCTTCTGATTAACTATCACCTAGCGTGAAGGAATCTATCAAGTACTCCTAAAACAATGCCATGTCTAATTGGTTTCATATCTATAGGTAAAAATCAATTTATTGATTTCATCCAACAGTTCTCTGACAGTGAACCAATTATTTATTTGAACCTTTAAAAACATGAAACCTCTCTTTAAGACAATCTAGTACAAGAAGATACATTATATATCTGTTAACTTTGAACATTTATTTACAGGTGGCCTGTAAAAGTATGGACAATATACTCTTTAGCAAAGAAAGAGAAGAAACTTTCATTTGTGTCTTGTTCTCATGTTCTCTTAAATGCTACTCTACCTGGGCTAAAGTTTTTCTTTCTAAGATTATATAATTGCTGTCTAATCTATCCGGTTTGTTTTCTAAACTGAAAATTCTGAAACTCAGTAAACCATTTCCTGGGCCAGCTAAATACTGTTACATGAGATTTCACTAACATAGATAGGCAGGGATATCCATTTTTCTCTTGTCAGTATGTTGCCTTTTTGTCAGTATGAAGACATGTTCCCATTAAGTATTTAAACAAGTGGAATCTCAAGCGGGAATGCATGCTGGAAACAGGGGTAGAGAGAGGACAACATTGGTGGTGGGAATGCCCCTGATTCAATATCACTATGAACCTGAAATACTACTGTGAATGATTTGTAATCCACTTTGGTCAAAATAAAAATTATTGATATATTAAAAAACAAAAAAATGAAAAAAGAAATAGTAGATCTTGATAAAATATTATAGTTGTTT
>PVKC010006217.1:0-31573 GCA_004027635.1 Crocidura indochinensis | reverse complement strand
GAGAACAGCCCTTTCGCACGCAGGCCAGGGTTCCCTGGGCTGTGCTGGGTTATGATACACCCCAAGTGCCTCCAAGCAAGCAAGTCTGTCTGTCTGTAGCTGGCGTGTGGGTCGCCTTCCATGCAGAGAAGCAATGGGAAACGCACAGCTCATTCGTCAGCAAGGAAATGCTTTTGAATTCTCGGTGCTGAAGACAAATTGGCCATAAACTCCACAAGCCATGGAGGTTATTTCAGTTACTAAATGATTAAAGTCGCTAATCTCTGGAGCGGAGATAAAGAATGCCGAAGAAGAAGGGGGGTGGGTTTCTGATGCTGGGGGAAGGTATAGAACATCTCTCTTGAGACCGTGCCAGAGGAAGCCCACCCCATAAAAGAACCACAGATAAGTGAGACATCATTAATAAATCAATGACAGGAAAACGAACACGGAAGCAGATGAATCAGCCAGGGGCTCAGGGCACAGATGAAAAACAGCACATCTGTTGCTACAGTCGGTGCATGAACAAATAAGTCTGCGGGCTCAGACGGTCGTTCATTCTAATACTTGGAATAATGAAGCTTCAAGAGCAATTAAAACATAAATCAATTTTTAAATGTATCTGGTAACTCCCTCAGACCCCATCTCTCCTGATTTTAAATTCTTTGGGGCAGACCGAGGGGGGGTGCAGGGCTAAGGAGCACTGCCTTGTGATGATTTGGTGGCGAAGTAAAAGCACACAAAACCAGCGTTTAGCCCATGCTTTGATTCCGACCAGTTGAGCTGTGCTGAATCGATCATGTTAAATCCAAACCAATGGATTTCAGTTCAGGCAATATCCACCAGTCTCAGCCTAGGGCAGATCTGCTTTATTCTTCTTTTTCTTCATGCACATTATTAATTTACATTTTGTTTGGTTTTATTGAAGACTTCAGCAAATTTAGCAATGCGGTTGGTAAAGCATTTTCCTCCACAGCATAATTTCTTCCACATAATTTTTTGCTTGTTTGTTTTTGGGTCACACCCAGCAGTGCTCAGGGGCTACTCCTGGCTCTATGCTCAGAAATGGCTCCTGACAGGCTCAGGGGACCATATAGGATGCCAGGATTTGAACCACCGTCCTTCTGCATGCAAGGCAAATGCCTTACCTCCATGCTATCTCTCCGGCCCCAACTTCCACATAATTTTTAAGTGGAGAAAAAAGTTGCTCTTCCAAGTAAAACAGTGATGAAATTTTAGAACATTAAGAATGGGCTTGAGTAATTCCATTAGGTTAATTATATCACTATGTTCAAAAAAGTGAGCACTATTACCTCAACATAAAACCTTTGATTTAAAGATATTGGGACAATAATAGATTAGTGGTAAGAGTGCACAGGATAACACATAATCAGGAAAGAAAATTAAATTTGCGTCCAACATTTCTGTGAAATGCCAAAAAGACTGCAAGTGACCTAATGAATTCTGTATGGAGGAACAAATGGAGAATGGAAGGGAGAAATAAGCAAATTTAAGAAGGGGAAGACACAAGATTATGAGGCATGATGGAGGAGAATTTGGAATAAGGGATGAAGGAAGCAGACCATGTTTCCTTGACTCCACAGGATTCACAGAGAAAATAGGACCCCACGGAAACCAGTTCATTTCCCTTTTGCTCTTCCATGTCAGGCATAACAGCTCTTTCAGAAACCAAAGAAGAGCCAGGAGAGATACTGAATTATTTATTTTGTCCCAGAAACCAGATATAGCTTTTGGAGTTCACTTAGAACAGCCAGAAGATCCATACTGTGAAAGAAGACTTCAAGACTATAGCAAATCTCACTTTTCTTTTTGCCTGTTGTTCTTACATTCATGCCATGAACTGAACCTAAGGACTTGTACTCAAGGGCAAGTGCTCTGCACATGTGGTAGCTAGGGTTACCCCTAGCTCAACACTCAGGAATTACTCCTGGTAAGATTCAGAGGACCATATGAGGAATAAAACCTCAGGACTTGCCTACCGCACTACTTCTTCAGCCCTTCAGCCTTAAAACTTTCATACGGATTAATGTAAATATACATATATGTAAACATGAATGTCTAGGATCATGCAAATATTTCCAGATATAAATATATAGAGACTATATAAGTGTTTGATCAATGTAGGAATTGGCAATATATGTTTATTATTCCCCAGAATTCTTGGGGTTTGGTTCCAGGACCTATGTGCATAATAACATCCACAAATATTCAATTTCTTACTTACAATGGAATTGCATATCATTTATATAATTTTCCCTCTATGCTTAAAATTATCTTTAGATTATGATTAATGCCTAATATAATGAGATGCTATATCAGTAGTACAGTTTGCACTCTTTAGGGCAGTGTGTGGCAACCTGCGGCTCGCGAGCCACATGTGGCTCTTTACACTTTTAATTCGGCTTTTCTTTGTGTCTGGTGGCTGCTCCAGGAGTCAGGACTCTGCTTCTAGCTTCTGTCATTGAGCGCCCTGTGTGCAGCCCCTGTGGCCAGCTCCAAGAGTGTAAGATGATACCCAGTATCAACCCTAAACAAAGATGTTCCCCCAATGTCATCCTTTCTTAAACCTCTTCCTTTGATATGTAAAAGTCCACCGAATATGTACTTTTGTCTCTCTCTTTTGACCTGAAGCCTCCTGGTATTGGGAATTGGTTTTCATAAAGAAAGAAGTGTTCTAGCTTTAGGGGCTAGAGGCAGAGACTACAAGGTAAAAGGCCATGGGCTCCATGATCATCCTTTCCTGGCTAGCTTGATTTATTATTTCTTTCCTGCTACCCTGCTTCTTCAGACCAGGTTGGTTGGGGGTTAGAAATAGAGTACCTGGAGTGATCTTAAAACACATATTTTATTTTGCACAAGAGTGGGCATCTTCCATGAAGCGATTCTCAACCCAGAGTTTTCCTTTCTG
This sequence comes from Crocidura indochinensis, assembly GCA_004027635.1. NCBI lineage: Eukaryota > Metazoa > Chordata > Mammalia > Eulipotyphla > Soricidae > Crocidura > Crocidura indochinensis. The sequence goes on along the minus strand of PVKC010006217.1, from coordinate 28,665 downwards.
TGGATTCTCATATTCAGAGTACTCATGATTAAAGTTGTGAGCTAATGCCCTTAAATGCTGTTTTTCATATTGATTATGACTTTCTGCATAATATAAGTGCAAATCAGAAATTTTTTGCAAGAGTGGAAACATTTCAATATCTCCTTCTCAGGTACAGCTATCCCAGAATCAGATTCTTTTTTGAACACATCATCTTATGTCTCACTGTAAAAACTACTTGTAAAACTCCCCTGCAGAGAAATATTAAATTCATAGAGAAAGTGAACAATGTCTGCTGAATACACAGCTTAGCTACCCATTCCTTGTCCAACTGGGGCTGTACAAAGTCAGAGTTCTGCTCTCACAGGAACTGCACTACTTCTTCCCTCTTGCCAACAAGGCGAGAGAGCACCCATCCCCTGAACAGCCACGTCACTTCTTCATGGAGAAGATGCTAGTAGTGGGCATCCATACTCACACCCAGAGTGGTGAATAGCTTGGATTTGATCACAATTGTGAATTTCACAAATTATCTTTACTGTGTCATCTGTCACAGAGTTTAATTGAACAGGGAATTTTTTTGAATCTAGTCTATCATACAATGAGTGGATACAATATACTGGTGTGCAACTTCTGTTTCTTGTGACTACACAAAAACACTGAGCCATGCACAGTGCACCACCTGTACATACATCAACACATCAGATTATTATTCTGAGTGAAATGAATCAGGAGGAAAGGTGTAGACACAGAATAATCATTTGTGGCATATAAGAATAATAAATGGCCGGAGAGATAGCACAGTGGTCTTTGCCTTGCAAGCAGCCGATACAGGACCAAAGGTGGTTGGTTGGAATCCCGGTGTCCCATATGGTCCCCCGTGCCTGCCAGGAGCTATCTCTGAGCAGACAGCCAGGAGTATCCCCTGAGCACTGCCAGGTGTGGCCCAAAAACCAAAAAAAAAAATAATAATAAATGGCAATATGGTAATAATAGCTAGAGAAAATAGGGATGAGGGGCAGGAAGACTAGTCCATGATAGGAAGCTTGCCATAAAAAAGTGGTGAGTTCAGTTAGAATAGAGAAAGATACATTATGACATTGATTGTTGGAACATATCACTCTGGACAAGAACTGGATGCTGAAAATGGATAAGTGACATACATGGTACTCTTTTATTAACAATATTGCAAACCACGGTGTCATAAAGGAAATTTTGCACACCTCAGTGTCATAAGAAAAAAAAGAGAGATAGACAGAAAAAAAGCAAAATGTCTATCCCTGACATAGACAGAGGAGGGTGAAGGGGAAGGAAACAAGAGACACTGGTGGTGGGGAAAGTGCACTGGTAAAGGGTGGTATACATTCTATGATTGAAACTCAAGTATGAATAATTTTGTAACAAATATGCTTAAATAAAAATTATTTTTAAAATGTTTCAGGCACTCTATCATAATTCCTTTATGATATATCATATGCCTTTAACAAAGTGCTGTTTTTGTTTTTGTGTGTATTTTAGTTTGGCTTCTTGCAGCACACACTAAAGTGTAGATAGATTTTTTTCCTTTCAGTTTCTCTGGAACACTGTCCTTCCCTTTAAAGATTGTTAAAAGATTTTTCTCTTTACCTGTTTCATCTCCATATTGTAGGGTTTCAAATTTTCAGCACATTTTAGTTATCAAGGGAAACATTTTGAAACGTTTTGCTTCCTTATTATCAGAAATCAAAGCATTTTTCCTCAAGAAGGGTGTTAACTATCCAGAATTAACAAATGATCAGTGGATACAAAAACTGTATTTCATAGTGGATGTTACTTCACATCTAAATAAGATTAATCATAAACTACAGGGGAAAAGAAACACATTTTTCTATGTTAGAAGAAGTTATTTCGTTTGAAAACAAATTATCTGTTTTTGCTCAAGATTTTGACAGAGAAACTTTGATTCACCTTCCAAGCCTGTTGAAACATCGCCAAGAAAATAATTCTGATATTGACATTACCTGTTTTAAAACAGCACTTTTAAATATGAGAGAAGCGTTTCTCAAGAGGTTTCAGGATTTCAGAAACAGCAAAGCAACATTGACCTTTGTTTAAAAAAAAAATCTCTGGATGCCACTGTAATGGAATTACAATTTTCTCCCTTTAATATTAACATTGGCAACTTTGAAATGCAATTTCTGGATTTAAAAAACAAAGAACTGTGGAGCTCAAAATTTGGACGTCTTTGTGCTAATTTAGAAAGATTGGAGAAACACAAATGTGAACTTAGTTCACAGCACAAGCGGTCTGCTTTGAAAGACCTGGTGAAGGAAGATACATTGATTTTTAACACCTGGAATAGTATTCCTGACTCATATAATCAACTAAAAGAGCGAGCATTTGCTGTTCTTTCCTTGTTTGGGTCTACATATTTATGCGAACAATCGTTTTCAAGCATGAATCTTATCAAGAGTAAATTGAGGGGACCCGGGAGATAGCATGGAGGTAAGGCGCTTGCCTTTCATGCAAAAAGGTCATCGGTTCGAATCCCTGTGCCCCATATGGTCCCCCGTGCCTGCCAGGAGCAATTTCTGAGCATGGAGCCAGGAGTAACCCCTGAGCACTGCCGGGTGTGACCCTGCCAAAAAAAAAAAAGTCTGAAATAAAGATTTAAAAAAAAAGTAAATTGAGAAATCGTCTCATCGATGAGAACCTAGAATCGTGCCTAAAATTTAAAACAACAACATACAAACCTGAGTTACTCAAACTATCCAAGGAAATGCAAGGCCAATGTTCATATTGGTGCTTGTGACTTTGTCATTGTCAGGATGTAATTTTCCCTACATTGTAAGGGAAATTTTACAGAATTTAACGTCATCGATAAATAATATCATTCTAAAGTTTTTGTTTTATTACTTGTTGTTATTTGTATCCTCCCAACCTATGTGGATACTTGCATGCAGAATATTCTCAATAAAAACTTATTAAAACTAAAAACAGTGTACCATCCAATGTATTTTCGGTTTTACAAATGTGGCTCTCAGAGCCGGAGAGATAGCATGGAGGTAAGGCATTTGTCTCTCATGCAGAAGGTCAATGGTTCGAATCCCAGCATCCCATATGGTCCCCTGAGCCTGCCAGGAGCAATTTCTGAGCATAGAGCCAGGAGTAACCCCTGAGCGCTGCCAAAAAAAAAAAAAAAAATGTGGCTCTCAAAATAAATTTCAATCGTGGTTTTGGCGAGATTTGGCTCAGTTGAAAAAACAGTTTGCTGACCACTGCTTTAGGGGAATAATGACAAGAAAAAAGTTTTGCATGCACAGTCTATAGTAATTGAGCAATATTTATTGTTAATCATTAACAGTATACTTTTCTGGGACAGAGATAGTACAATAAGAAGGACGTTTGCCTAGCATGTAGTCTAATAGAGGTTCAATCTTCAGCACTACATATCTCCTGAGCACTGAAAGGAAGGAGCACTTCTAGGTATGTTTCTCTAAAGATAAACAAATTAATAGTACACTTGTAATTTATATATTTTGTATAGATAAATTATTTAAAAATTTACCTGGACCAGAGTGGTAGCACAGCTATAGAACATTTGCCTTGCATGCAGCCAACCCAGGACAGACCCAGGATCAATTCCTGACATCCTATATGTTCCCCACACCGGGAACAATTTCTGAGTACAGAGCTAGGAGTAACTCTTTAGTGCCATCGGGTGTGGTCTAAAAACATAAATAAATAAATAAATAAATAAAATTAAAATTTATTGTATTTTCATTTTGAGGCCATATCCTGCAGTGCTCAGAACTTGCTTACTCCTGGCTCTGCAATCAGAGATAATTTTTAAAGGTGTTAGGGACCATATGGGGTGTTAGAGATTTAACTTGGGACAGCCATATGAAAGCAAGCTATATTCTCTCCCTGGCTCCTAAATTTAGATCATTAATTTGGAAATTATCTGATAGTTTTATCTAAAGATATTGTTTGTAACTACCTGGCAACCATTAAGAAATTAATTAAAAATGTATTGGAACAAAAGGGAATTAAAATGTTATGCTATATACTGCTTAACCAAAAAAAAATGATGAGTGAAGTAATGCAGGAACAAAAAATAAAAACATGAAAAATACTAAAATGGTGGAAGCAAATCATAACTTTTCAGTAATCTTATGATAGGGTTTCAACCAGATACTCATCAGGGCCAACTCTCCATGTCTTACCAACCCTGCAAACCTTCAGTGACTTAAAGTATTTTTCATACCATAAGATGCACTTTCCCCCCTCAAAAAGAAGTGTATTATGGAATGAATGTAGCCTAGAGCTGAAGCCTGAGTGCAGGGGAAGAGAGAAGCTAAAAACTATGTGTATCTTATGGTTAGGTGCCTCTTATAGAGTGAAAAATACAGTACTTGAGAATGAGTCTGTAATATTCTTTAGTAGTCTGGAGGAACTGGGACAGTCTCCAATACACTCTTCACCATCACATTTTTTGCTATGGCCTGAGAATTTTCATCTCAGAAAAACCTAGAATTCCTTCTTTCTGACAATTGGTCTTTGTATGATTGTTGTTACTTCAATAGATGTCACATAATGCTTATTGGATGAATTTATTGATTTGTTCTCATAGAAGTTAAGGAACTTCACTTTTAAAAAAGTGTTAGTGTGTTTAAAGCTTCTGCTTTTAGACAGCTGAATTCCCCACTTTTCCATTTATTAGATGAAGTTTTAAGTTTTTTGACTTATTTTGGTAAGTAAGTTGACACTCAGGGATCACTCCTCATGGTGCCCAGGGGAATATATGGGATTGAATACTGGGGATTGAATCTGGACTGGCTGCATGCAAGGCAAGCACCCTGCCCATCACACTATCTCTCTCCAATCGCCCATGAAGCTTTATTTTTAAATATCTGAGCATCTTCAGGTAAAAATTAACCCACTAGGAAACAAGTTTAAACTGAGTATGGGAAAGTAGCAGAAGCCAGCTTAGAAGAGCCTTTGCTAGGGAGGCAGAGCACCACCCACTGGATCATGCGGCAAGCTCTGGGAAAGAACCCCGAGAAGGAGCTATGAGAAGACAAAGGTCAAGACTCAATAGCCAGAATCTGGAAACAACCAAGATGCCTTTCAACAGATGAATGGCTAAAGAAACTGGTATATAGGCACAATGCAGCTGTCAGGAGAGATGAAGTCATGAAATTTTCCTATAAGTGGATGTACATGGAATAGATTATGCTGAGTGAAATAAGTCAGAGGAAGAGACACACAGAATAGTTTCACTCATGTGTGGGATTTAAGAAATATTAAAGGCATTAGTGTAATAACACCCAAAGACAATAGAGATGAGGTTTGAAAGGACCAACCATGATAATGAAGCTTACCACAAAGAGCAGTGATTGCCATAAGAGAAATAACCACACTAACAACTATTATGACAGTGGTAGTAAGTGAGAGACTCGAATACAGGCAGGGGGTGGAAAAGGAGGGAGATGGGGGGCATTGGTAGTGGGAAGGTGGCACTGGTCAAGGGGGTATACTTTTTATGACTGAAACCCAACTACAGATATGTTTGTAATTATGGGGCTTAAATAAATAAATTATTCAAGAATAAAAAGACTCAACAGATGCCCCCCTCTTTGTTTACTTCCTTTCCCTTCTTACTTGGGCAGAGTTAAAATTACATTTTTCTGCTGAGCATGTTTTTTTTTTTACCCCAAAATATCAGCTAATGTGGTTAGTAATTGGGTGGTTATTTTTCACTGTTAGTTCTCACAATTAAAAGAAGTGACAGAGTTCAAACGAAAATAAGTGTGATATATAAAGGTCTTTAGTGATCTTTAACTTGGACCATAATGAGGCTTCCAAAAGGTGGGAATTGTATCAGGAATTGGCAGGATTGTATCAGTCCCCTTGGTGGACTGATGTCTATTGGTACTTTGTATTCCAGTCAATCAGGACTGGTTGGGCTTTCTTTTCTCTACTTTTTGAACTCTTTATTTTACTCAGGACTTTATCCTCACTCAAAATATTTAGCTAAGCTCAAAGGAGCCCATTGGCTTCACATTATCCACCCCCGTTTCCCACCAAGGAGAATATGCAAATTTTCCTTCAACGGTGCTACTCTGTAGTCTCTGCATTTTAAGAAGTTCTTAATATATTTTTTCTTTTTTTTTTGGTTTTTGGGCCACACTTGGGTTGGGTTACTCCTGGCTCTGCACTCAGGAATCATTGTTGGCAGGCTTGGGAACCATATGGGATGCCAGGGATCAAACTTGAGTTTGAACACAGTCATGTGTTCAAGGCAAGTGCCCTACATACTGTGTTATTGCTCTAGCCTCAAGTTCTTAATCATTATTAAAAATGGGACTTTTCAGAAGCCCGGGAGATAGCATGGAGGTAAGGCGTTTGCCTTTCATGCAAAAGGTCATCGGTTCGAATCCCGGTGCCCCATATGGTCCCCCGTGCCTGCCAGGAGCAATTTCTGAGCATGGAGCCAGGAGTAACCCCTGAGCACTGCCGGGTGTGACCCAAAAAAACAACAACAACAAAAAAAAAGGAGACTTTTCATTTTTTACTTGGCTCTGAAGACGCGTGTAAGACAGAGTACAAAAGCTGAAATTTGGAGCCAGAGCAATGGTGCAGCAGTAGGACATTTGTCTTGAACGCAGCTGAGTTCAATAGACCTGAGTTCAATCCCCGATGTCCCATGTGGTCCCCCATGCCAGAATTGATTTCTGAACGCATAGACAGGAGTAACCCCTGAGTGTCACCAGGTGTGGCCCAAAATCCAAAAACAAAGAAACAAACAAAAAAGCCCTGAAATTTCAGGTCTCAATTTGGACTTTTCTTTGTGACCTCAAACAAGGTTTATTTTAACATCTTTCAACTTACTTTTTTTCGTGTGTGTGGTTTTTGGGTCACACCCGGCAGTGCTCAGGGGTTACTCCTGGCTCCATGCTCAGAAATTGCTCCTGGCAGGCACGGGGAACCATATGGGGCACCGGAATTCAAACCGATGACCTTTTGCATGAAAGGCAAACGCCTTACCTCCATGCTATCTCCCGGGCCCCACAACTTACTTTTTTAATTGCTACATATCTGCCTCAGTTGTTATAAGAGCAGCCAGAGCGATGATGCAGCAGTAGGACATTTGCACTGCATGTTGCTGACCTAGGACAGACCACAGTTCGATCCCCGGTGTCCCATTTGGTCTCCTAAGCAGGGGTGATTTCTGAGCCCATAGCCAGGAGTAACCCCTAAGCGTCAGCGGGTGTGGCCCCAAAAATGTTGTTATAAGAATTAAATGAGATAAAAAAATATCAGTACCTCATACATATTTCTTGCTATCTGTGCAACACAATTTACAAAGACTGTATCATTTATCTCACAACTAGAACCTTCAAAAGTGATTGAAACTTGTAGGATTATTACAGCCAGTGTCTGCCCCCATTGGTTCAGGATCTTTATCGTGGTGTCTATGAACTATAGTGTTTATTTTTTTCACTACTTCTGTGTCTCATCATTAGTTTTATAGGAGAGAGAATAGAGAGATTATAGAGGGATCGGGCTCATGCTTTGTAGGCATAGAATTCTGGTTCTATTCCGGTCCTGTGTGGCCCCTCTAGTATCGCCAGGGAAAGCCCGAATATTGCGAAGGATAGGCCTGGAACTGCCCAGAATCAGGGAATTTGGACCCCTTTGAGATACAAATATGGAATTCTTTGAAAATGGGGAAATTGGGGGACCACCCAGAGAAGGGTGGATCCCTCAAAAGAGAAACTTCAAGAGAAATGGAAAGTCATGATAAGAATATGAAAGACCCAGAACCGCTGGCTGAACAGGGTGGCAGACGCGTGGTCCGAGCTGGAGGAGAAAGACCTCATCCTCCATCCTTCCATCAGCCAGTCCAAATCAAGGGCTGATATGCAACAATACTCTACAATAAAATGAATAGACTGGATTCTCTCTTGAATTGTATGTGCCTCCTCTCATATTCTCCTGCCAAAATTAATTATTATTTTTAAAAGCACAGAAGTTAGTAAATATAAACTATTTTATTTTAATATTATTGCAAATAATAAAATTAATGATTTTATTGTTTTTAAAAGTACAATTCTACTTTTATGCTTTGTTTTCACCTAAATTTTTCTAATATTAATGATTAACTATTAATATTAATAGTATAATGATAAAAATAATAAACTAAACATTGTGAAAGGCAAATTAGGTGGTTTTTTTAAATTTTATTGAAACAATTGTGATCTACAAAGTCCTTCATAGATGAATTTCAAATATACAATGAATCAGGGCCCTTCTCACCACCAGTGTCAACCTCCCACAAACTGTAGTGTTGATTAAAATGTTATCAGTTTTATCTTAATGTCCTTTTCTTAGATTTTTTTCAGGGCCCCATATTCCGTAAGTGGATTTTTTTTTTCATTTCTTTGATAAGTAAGAGCTCAGTAGGCTTTCCCTATCTTTCATGCTCTTGACATTAGGTAATTACCAGTGATTATTTTTTGGAGTATCATTTAATGTGTGTTAATCAGTTTTTTATGTTTAAATTCAGATGCTGTATTTGGGACCAAAGTACCATGGAAACTATGTTCTTAGGAGCACACATCAATGCATCTAATAGGAAACATGATGTGGACTCAACTTATTAGGGCTATATTCACTTTATCATTTTGTTAAAATGATTTGCATTGTACGGTATTTTTCCACCAGATTAACTGTGATGACTAAATGAAGTTTTAGGGAGATAAGCAAGAAGACCTTTAGGAAGAACTTTTCTAAAAAGCCAAAAGTTGACTGAATAAGAAATTTAGAAGTAAAACAATAAAAGAGTAAATAGGAAATGATTACTGCTGTTCACTCATTTGGAGGATCCTATTCCAGTCTTACAACTCAAATCCTTCATACTTTCCAAAGTTTCCTTCTATAGAAAAGTGTTCCCTGATTCCTTCCCAATGAATCTTTCTTCCTCTATGTTCCCTGCCCCAGGTTTTGTAAAACATCCCACATGAACTCATCATAACATGTATTCTGGTGGTTTGTTTTAATACATGATTCATTCACTCAGTTGGTTTGGAACTTCTTGCAGACATAGGTGGTCTTTCTCATTTTTCTCAGTAACTCTTAAATAAGTCTTCTCACATGGGAGAAATGTTCAAGTCAATGGTGACAAGAATCACGTATCATTGATTTTGAGATAAAAAATACATGAGAATATATATGACTGAAACCCAACTACAATCATGTTTGTAATCAAATTGTATAAATAAATATATTTAAAAAGATACATGAGAATAAATACAAGTGTATGTGAAGATTATTTTTGCAGCAACACAGATTTTTTTCCAGTTGAAATTGCACTGCCTGAAAAATTACTTCGTTCTAAAGTGTTTAAAGCACAATACTGAGACTGCTGATATGATCTCATAATAGAATGCATTTCTGGGGTTCAGAAGACAGTATAGCGGGTAGGGCATCTGCATTGCATGTGAGTTTGATCCCCAAATTATGTTATGGTCCCCCAAGGAATGATCCCTGAGCATAGAGCTAGGGTTAAACCTGGAACACAGTCAGTGTGATCTTCTTGTCCTAAAAAAATGAGTGCATGTATTATATGTGTGTGGTCCTGGGTTTAATTCCTACCTCAGACAAAAGGGGGGAAAATCCTAAGAACACACAATAAAAATATAAAAACAAAAACAAAAAAACCCACTTATACTTTTGTGGTTAACTTAAACTAACATGCATGTGCATGGAAATCTAAAAAACTACTATGCCTTCAAGTTTAAGGAGCTACATAAATTTTATGGCTTTAAATTGATTTATGTATCGCTAAGAAATGTTATAATGTGCTACAATCTGGGGTCTTGAGGGACAAAGTAATTGTACATGGGTTCTGCTTTATTTTTCTTAATGTTCTTTGACTGTAAGTTCAAAATTAAGGTGTCAGCGGGGGTATTTCTTCTGAGAACTCTGTTTTTGGGTGATTGTCCTTCCATTTAATTTTACCTTGTCCTTTTTCTTTGCATCATTGTTCACATAATTAAAAAGAAAAAAAGAAAAATATATAAAAATATACATGTGCACAAACACAAATAATTTCTGAGCTCAGGAGGTTAGTTTATAATTTTTATTGTAGGTTGTTGGATCACACCCTGTGACACTTAAGACCATGCTCAGGGATCAGTAGACCATACGGGATGCTGGGGATCAATCTGAAATGGTCCTCATGCAAGGCGAGCACCCTATTTTCTTGCACAGGGGCCATGCTAATCTTCTCCGTATCATTCCAATTTTAGTATATGTGTTGTCGAAGTGAGCACAGACACCCTATTTCTGTACTAGCTTTCTGAATCCAGTAAGCCTATCCTTAAGGTAGGCTTAACTTAAACACTTGTCAGGTTTGTGCATAATTTTGAGGTAGCTTCACAATAAAAGCATGTTCTTGAAGGAGACCATCACTGTCTTAAAAAGCCCATGGAAAGTGCCACTTAGAGCTACCCTACACCTTTGGAAAGCAAGGGATGTGCTTAGCTTCATCTGTCAAATGATAACATTCCATAAAGTTTTCAGAGAAGTGAACTTTGTGATAAATCCATTTTCTCTTTACAGTTGTGTTGTTGCAGAAATATATTTCCCCTCAAAGCATGATCAAAAGCTATGTGTCAAGAATAAAAGTTGGGGCCGGGCGGTGGCGCTGGAGATAAGGTGCCTGCCTTCCTGCGCTAACCTAGGACAGACCGCGGTTCGAACCCCCGGTTCCCCATATGGTCCCCCGTGCCTGCCAGGAGCAACTTCTGAGCAAATAGCCAGGAGTAACCCCTGAGCGTCACCGGGTGTGGCCCAAAAACAAAAACAAAACAAACAAAAAGAATAAAAGTTATTTCAAAATCAAATTTCACCCAGAAAACTTCAAGAGAACTGATACCGATCAATAAAGGAATGGCTAAACAGAGAGCCAAGTTGTATTAGTTGACAAGAAATTTGTGTGAATGCCTCTCCCAGTCTCCTTCCCTGGGCTCCTGCTGCATCTGTCAGCCTCAATTCTGGTAGCAGTTACCACTGCAATCACTCGCACTAAAGTCAGAAAGGAGAGGGGCAAGAAAAAGAAGAGAGGGACTGAAGGGAAAGAAATGGCACAAACACGACAGCTATTGATCATTTCTTTTTACCACTTGGCAGCTGTCAGAGAGACTGGCTCAGAGCGTGTCAGGTCACATCTCACCCAGAATACAGGGCGGAATAACTTTCAGAGCTTTCTCTTCTCACTTTCCTCCTAGATCCACTGCTTTCCTTTGGGCTGGGAATATTATTTGGAGCCCAGAGATGGGGCAGAAGTGGAGGAGCGAGGAAGTCAACTCTGCTGTAGGTTTTCTGAATGCATGTTCTACACATATAGCAGAAATTGAGAAGAATGTGTGAAAGAGGCTCCTTTATGTCCCACTTCCAGATTAGTCAGGAGAAGGTCTGACACCGAATTAAATGTTTAAGCATGTGCTATTCAAAGATGGTCCAGGACCAAGACAGATGGAAAATATGGAAGAAAAGGGGGGATTTTATAGCTGTTGAGTGCTTGGCCTTGCTCCTGGAAAGGTCAAAGGTGTGAAAGAGAGATGAGCCAATGGATAAAAAGAAGCTTTAGATTTAGGTCATTTTAGAATGAGGGGTACATAGTAGGTGTAGGATGGCTGGAAAGGGAACAACACACAGGTTTTGCGTGCCAGATTAGATGCTGCAAGGCACATCTCACCAAGCATCCTGGCTTCTAAGAGGCCAACTCTCCTCATGAGGGACAGAGCCCAGACTGTTCCTAATCTAGAATATCCACAAACAAAAGAGATATAAATATACTAACCGTAAGAGGTTGGAGAAAAATTAAGTGGGCCAAAGCAATAGCACAGTAAGGCATACATGCCTTGCATGCAGCTGACTGGAGGGCTGTGTGTGTGTGTGTGTGTGTGTGTGTGTGCACATTTGTGTGTTTATTCAGTCATCTTTATTGGACATTTGAGTTCTTTCCAGATTTTGTGAATAGTGAGAGCAATGTGTATGCTACATTTTCTTTATCCTAGTAGATTTCAATATTTTTTAATCATAGAATTTTGGCAACTTAACAATGATATGTCTTGGTTGAGAATCTTTGGATTTAGAAAATTGAATGTTCTGGGTAAAGTGATAGAACAGCAGGTAGGGTGTTTGCCTTGTATGTGACAGACCCCGGAGTTTGATCCTGGCACCCAATCTGAATCTCTCAGCACAAACAAGAGCAATTTTTGCACTCTGAGCCCTGAGTAAGCCCTAAGTTCCTCTGGACGTAGCCCCCAAAACAATAATGAGTTATCTGCTAGCACAACTTATAACTCAGATTTTTTTTTTTAAAAATCTAGCCTGTGACACAATCATGAAATTAAATTCTTGTTAATGTGCCAAACTTATACTAAATGAGAATAATCATGCATGTAAGTTCAGATTTCCAGGAGCACAGAGGAGGAGCAGGATGATCTCAATGGGTGGTAGAACCTTCTGTGTATGCGTGTGTGTGAGTGCATGTACTTGTATGTGTGTCTTCTGTGTACATATGTGCATATTCCAGCTTTCTAAGCAAGAAAGGTGTAGCTTTTCTTCACCCTGGATATTCTTTTTGTTTGTTTTTCAAGCCACACCCGTTTGATGCTCAGGGGTTACTCCTGGCTAAGCGCTCAGAAATTGCCCCTGGCCTGGGGACCATATGGGGCACCGGGGAATCGAACTGTGGTCCTTCCTTGGCTAGCGCTTGCAAGGCAGACACCTAACCTCTAGCACCAGCTCACCGGCCCCCTGGATATTCCTATTCAAAGTAATTTGCTTCTATGTGAGTTGGGTCATGATTCATTAGATAGGAACATTTCCCACCCCCCTTTTTTTTTAAATTATTTTTATTTAAACACCATGGTTAAAAGTTGTTCATACTACAGCTTTTTTTCCCCACAGATAAAGTTGTTCATGATTGAATTGCAGTCATACAATGTATAACAACCTTCCCCATTTCTGCACATTTCCCACAACAACGAGGTAGGAACATTTTCTTTAGGCTCACCTAATTTGAGAAGTCATCTTATCTCAGGCTAAGCCTCAAAGGAAAGGAACAGAGAGGTGATAGAATTAGTCTGACTTCAGAGCAGATGGCAGCTTTCTGGAGAGAAATGGGGCATAAAATGCAAACAATGAAACACTTGAAAAAAATTCTTCTGCACAGCTATAAAAGAAGCACAAAACCATGAATCCAGAGAGCTGGTGTAATGCTAAAACACACCAGGAAAACTAGGGGGTCCTAAATTAGGAGAAAAAAGAGCATGGGGTGGGGTACAGGCATGTTATATTTTTACAAGGGGCAAACATTCAATTTGCAGTTCACAAAGTCAGGTATAAAGTAGGTACATTTATCATACTATAGATGAAGTTAATATTCAAAAGGAACTCTCTTCCGGGCACTAGGAACTTAACTTCAGTCATGTCAGATTTCCTACTTTTCCCTCCATGATTGCATCTAGGTTAGAGGCTCACACATCACCCATTGGGGTGCAGGAAATATTTTCTTGAGCCAATAGCACTCTTCTGTTCACAGAAGCAAGGACACTTGAAGCACCCTACTAAGCCATCCTTTGTACAGGTGGGCGAAAAAATCACTTTAGGTCTTGCTCAGACTCCACTAAGTCTCAGAACTCTTTTGGGCATATTAAAGAGTGCATTCTGGGGATAGAGATTCAATGGAGTTACCCATAGACAACTGTCACTTGAATATGAAAGAATCTTTCCAATTTCCCAGCATTTCTGCCCTTCTTCTATTCATTGGTATACGCTGAGGCTTTCTCAAACTCACCCATGGGTGGACCAGGATTGTGCAGACAATCTAACTGAACTGTTTTTTTCTCCCTCTACTCTATCAGGTAAAGGAAGGTCATGCTTTCTTTGTGCTGTCATTCTGAGATCTGTCTGGAGTATTATAAAATATTTTCTAGGACTATGCTCTAAATTCTCTCTGCTCCTCCCTTCCTGCTTTTCCTAATTTGTAAAGGGTGTTGGGGCCACTTTAGTCTAGATGGGGAGGGGGACGCAGAATTACAGAAGGAAGCGTCTAAGTTGCTACTTGGTCACTTTTCCATATGTGCAATATACATCTCAGTGCTTTCTGTTCTCTGGAGGCCCAGACTTTAAACAAACACTGAAAAGCTAATAATTGGATCATTTTGTGTTGACTGCTTTCTTTGAAGCTATCCTTCCCTAAGGCACTAATGCTGACTACCCTAACTCTTTAGGAGAAGGACAACAAGGTTAAAGGAGAGGTGAAGACTAAAGGAGGAACTTTAGTCTCTGATACTTTTTTCCCCCCGCAGCTCCATCATGGCTCAGAGTATTGAAATGTATACCTTGCATGCAGTACCTCCAGGTTCTATCCTGAGCATCACATGATTCTCTCAGTAATTGGGATTGTTGTAGTCTTCAAACACTGCTCCATGTGTGACCCAAACGTTCAAACCAAAACCAATCAAGATAAAATTAATCCTAGTCCAGGTACATTAGAAAGAAATCAAACACTATAATATAAGCCCTGGAGTAATCACAGAATAGGTTCAGGCAATCTTCCCTTAGGTACTGTGTTGATGGAGTTGGGAGAAGGGGAAGAAATTTGGGAGGGTCAGAATTGGGTTAAAGACAGAGGAGCAGACTGTTGGACTGTCTTCTCTATCTGGATTTTTCATGGTGACAGATTAGAAGGTATTCCAATATTCTGTTCTTCTAATAGAGTAAAAGCAGCAGGAAAGAGTTGGCCAAGGAGCAGTGTCTCGGGGTCAGTGTTGTGGGGCTGGAGCAATCCATACCTGTGAGCACTTGCCGTAACTAAACACTTGCCTTAAGTAAAAGTGGTCAACCTGAGTTCAGTGCCTGGCATCCCATATGGTTCTCTAAGCACAGTCAGGAGTGATTACTGAGTGTAGAGTGAGGTGTAACTCCTGAGCATCACAAGTTATGGTCCTCAAACAACAAACACATAAACAAAAGAAATTACCCTCTCCTGAAATCAATAGATTCAACAGACTCTGAACTGACATAAAAATTCATTTCGAGGCTGGAGAGATAGACAGGGTAAGGTGTTTGCCTAACATGAATTTGATCCAGGTTTGATCTCTGGCACCCCACATAGTTCTCCAGAATGCAATAAAAGCATCAGTACTATTTTATATGCCCAAAAGAGTTCTGAGACTTAGTGGAGTCAGAGCAAAACCCATAGTGACTTATTTGCCTACCTGTATAAAGGATGGCTTAGTAGCAAGCTCCAAGTGTCCATTCTTTTCTGAACAGAAGAAGAGTGCTACTGGCTCAAGCAAATGTTTCCTGCATGAGGAGAGAAGGAAGGAAGGAAGGAAGGAAGGAAGGAAGGAAGGAAGGAAGGAAGGAAGGAAGGAAGGAAGGAAGGAGGGGAGGAAGGAAGGAAGGAAGGAGGGGAGGAAAGAAGGAGGGGAGGAAAGAAGGAAGGAAGGAAGGAAGGAGGGGAGGAAAGAAGGAAAGAAGGAAGGAAGGTGGGGAGGAAAGAAGGAAAGAAGGAAGGAAGGAAGGTGGGGAGGAGGAAAGGAGGGGAGGAGGGAAGGAAGGGAAGAGAGGAAGGAAGGAGGGAATGAAGGGAAGAGAGGAAGGAAGTAAAGAAGGAAGGAAGAGAGGAAGAAAGTAAAAAAGGAAGGAAGGAAGGAAAGAAGAAAGGAAGGAAAAGAAGGGAGAAGGAAGGTGGGAGGGAGGGAGGAGGGAGAAAAGAAGAAAAAGGAAAGAAGAAAGGAGGGAGGGAGAGAAGAAAGGAAGGAAGGATGGAGGAAGGAAAGAAGAAAGAGGGCAGGAGGAAGAAAGTAATGAAGGAAGGGAGAGAGGGAAGGAGGAAGGGAAAGGGGAGGGAGGAGGGAAGAAAGAAGAAAGGAAAGGGAAAGAGGGAGAGTATGGATTGGAAAGAAGGAAGAAAAAGGAAGAAAACAAAAGGAAAGAACTTAGTCTTTCCTTCTTTTCCTCTATGCTTCCAGAGTCTTCAATAATTTCAAACTGAGAAAAAGACCTCTTTGAATGAGCAGAGAAGACATCATTTTTAAAATTCTGTTTATTTTTATTTATTTGCATTTAAAGATCAGGCAGCCAGAAACACAAATGACCTGTGTCTTTTGCTTCCTTCTTTATTCTTCCAACAGAATGCATAATAAAGCTAGAACAATATTGCTTTTAAACTCACCAAAGACTGGGTATAACTACTAGGCAGTGTGAAGTGGCCCGTACACCCCAACCAATACATACATGGATCATACATACATATCACACATGTATGTGATATATATGGCACATATATATCAGACTACATAGCCTGGAACTGCCATCTTTTTATTTAAAAAGACACCATTCTTCAAGCCTGCAATTCTCCCCTGAAAATGAGAGAACGCTTGCTTGCTTGCTTGCTTCCATTTTGGAGAAATTTGTCTTCACTTTCTCTCCCTTACATCCCTCTAAGCAAGTTCTATTCGATAAAAGATACTTACTTCAATAAAATAATAAATGAATAAACAAATAGATATGTCTCTTTTTCCTCTCACACATGTTTTAAAATTTTCTTCTGCTCCCAACTTTGCTTACTTCAAACATAGGTTGCTTTGTTGGCACAACTAGCTAGCCACTTGCAAAAAATTGAACTTAGACCCCCAGCTAACATCATGTACGACGGTAAAATCCAAATAGATGAAAGACCTTGATATCAGACCCGAAACCATAAGATATATAGAACAACACGTAGGCAAAACACTCCAGGACATTGAGACTACAGGCATATTCAAGGAGGAAAATGCACTCTCCAAGCAGGTGAAAGCAGAGATTAACAGATGGGAATATATTAAGCTGAGAAGCTTATGGAACTCAAAGGAAATAGCGCCCAGGATACAAGAGCCTCCCACTGAGTGGGAGAAACTATTCACCTAATACCCATCAGATAAGGGACTAATCTCCAAAATATACAAGGTACTGACAGAAGTTTACAAGAAAAAATTCTAATCCCATCAAAAAATGGGGAGAAGAAATGAACAGAAACTTAGACAAAGAAGAAATACAAATGGCCAAAAGACACATGAAAAAATGCTCCACATCACTAATCATCAGGAAGATGCAAATCAAAACAACTATGAGGTACCACCTCACACCACAGAGAATGGCACACATCACAAAGAACGAGAACAAACAGTGTTGGCGGGGATGTGGAGAGAAAGGAACTCTTATCCACTGCTGGTGGGAATGCCCTGTAGTTCAACCTTTATGGAAAGCAATATGAAGATTTCTCCAGAAACTGTAAATCGAGCTCCCATACGATCCAGCTATACCACTCCTAGGAATATACCCCAGGAACACAAAAATACAATACAAAAACCCCTTCCTTACACCTATATTCATTGCAGCACTATTTACCATAGCAAGACTCTGGAAACAACCAAGATGCCCTTCAATAGACGAATGGCTAAAGAAACTGTGGTACATATACATAATGGAATATTATGGCAGCTGTCAGGAGAGATGAAGTCATGAAATTTTCATATACATGGATGTACATGGAATCTACCATGCTGAGTGAAATAAGTCAGAGGGAGGGAGAGAGAGAGAGATAGAGAGAGAGAGACGTAGAATTGTCTCACTCATCTATGGGTTTTAAGAAAAATGAAAGACATTCTTGCAATAATAATTTTCAGACACAAAAGAGAAAAGAGCTGGAAGTTCCAGCTCACCTCATGAAGCTCACCACAAAGAGTGATGAGTTCAGTTAGAGAAATAACTACATTTTGAACTGTCCTAATAATGAGAATGTATGAGGGAAATGGAGAAATGCCTAGAGTACAGATGGGGTTGGGTGGGGAGGAGGGAGATTTGGAACAATGGTGATGGGACCATTGCACTGGTGATGGGTGGAGTTCTTTACATGACTGAAACCCAAACACAATCATGTATGTAATCAAGGTGTCTAAATAAAATATTTTAAAAAATAGGTTGCTTACTTAAAAGCCATGTTCATATTATTGACATAGTTAATAATAATACATTTGTTTCCAGGTAAGTGTGAGCAAAATTATTTTAAAAGAAGGAGAAGAGAAAGAAAAAAGAAATAGAAAGAAAAAGCATACAGCAATAAGACAATTTGTGAAAATAATTGTATCTGACAATGTGGTCATTAACTCATTTTCAGAAGATTTATTCGTTTCTTGCTGCTAGTTGATCATTCGGTTATGTTTTTTGTTTTGTGTCATCTAAACTGGTGTGTTCCTAAGGGGATATCAGTACTTTAAAAACTGAAATTGTCTTGTGGTCACTCACATTTCAGGACTTCTAAGCACTGATGCTGATACTCTGATTTTTGTGAGGCTTGTTTTCAGCTGCCAGGGCTTCTGGTAGTATGAGAAGGTGGAGGGATGATACCCATAGTAACTCCAAAAAAACAATCCTGGTGATATCAATCCTAATACCAGCATTCCTGAAGTTTTGGTCATATTGGTGTCTCTTAGGAGAGCCATAGATGAATAGTGAAGTAGGGCCATTGGCAAAGTGGCATTATGGGTGGCAGGTGCAACTGGAGTGGCTTCCAAAGGATGGGGTCTTGGCACACCCTCTTCTCCTGAGATTACCAGCTTTCATCTGTGTGGCCAGTGTACCCTTGATTTTTTCACTGCTTGGTTTACATCTCTTTCAAGAATAGATTGAATCTATGGAGTTGACTGAATGCAGACATGGTGACTAGGTATGTGGGGCCTGGTTTCCACTCTGCTCACAACTTTGGAATGGAGCCCACTTTTTTATTTTGTCAGAAGCATCAAGACCTTGCCACAGATGATGAACCTGAATCCTATGGGAGACCCTAAAAGAGGGAGTTCAAACAATAAAAGGTCTGAACACAAAAGAAGGTCAAACTGCAGATTAGCGAGCCATGGTCTATAGGTCAGGGGTCTCAAACTCGCGGCCCATGGGCCGTTTGCACGTACATTTTGTGACCCTGCTCTAGAGGAATCTTTTTTTGTTTTGTTTTAGTTGTTTGGGTCACATCCCCCAATACTCAAGGCTTACCACTGACTTTGCACTCAATGATCACCCCGACTTTGCCTCCTGCGGCCCCCAGGTAAATTGAGTTTAAGACCCCTGCGTATAGGTGATCTCTGTGGGCTTTATACAACTAGTTTTACTCTGAGGACCATGGAATATACAAACTACTTAAACAAGCAACAATTCATCTACCAAAGTACCTTCAAATTACAAATGATCATATCAAGTTGTCTTGGGTTTCTGAATTATTTGACTCTAAACTTCACTAGCCATACCATTAACTATTGATCTGTTAATTTATGATGGTTTAGAACAAGCCTTTGATGGGAGCAACTAGAGCCTGGACCAGAAAGTCAATAAGTCTTTTTATAAAACAACAGTATCCATGGATTATTATCCATGCACTCCTTGGAAAGATCTCATTAGGGGGATTTCTCAGATGGGTTTCAATTTTGCAACTGCTCATAATCATGAAAACTTCCCATTAAGCCCAGGCCATTTACCATTCTAATTATCTGACCATGATACATTACCTTTAAGACTGATGAGTCAAAACTCTGAGACTCTCTAATGTGCTAATAAAAAGACAGTGTGAATCACTTTCATATGTTCCCTTTTTTGGAAAATGAATAAGAGACTCCTGCTCCATGCCCGAGTTCATAGTTTAGTTCAAAATCATAATCACTGAAAATATTTCTCTATAGAAAAACATCTAACAAAAATATTCTGATGCTAGAACAAAAGCATGAGTTGGGGACATAGGACCAGAGATACTTCTCCTTAGGAAATATCAGGTCAGGCAGAGAGAATTGCTAATGTGTTCCTCACCAAGATTCTTGGCTGGTGTTGATTCTTTTTCAACCTTTCCTTCACTTTTCTCACAAGTCTTATTTTTCTTTTCCCTACCAGACTCCCTGTCTCCTTGCAGAGAGATTATCCTCTGTAAGGTCCAGTTCCCTAAAAATAAACAGTCCAAAAAATGTGGTGGCCATCATGACCATATTTGGGATAGAGGCCTGTCTAGTAGGCGGAGGACTATTTGGAAGATGAAGGAGTATTTGCAGGAAGAAAACAACAAGCCTCCTTGCATGTCTTTAGGCCCAGACCCAACACGAACTGGACTGTTCCCTCTAAGCCTTACGCTGAAGTCTAGTGGGCTCAGGCTCTGTGAAACACTATTCTTTGGGAAGGCCTCCAGATAATTTAGAAGATGATGCAAATTCGGAACAAATACATGAAAAATCAAAGTGATCTTGTTAGTCATCAAAGAACAGCAATTTCCAACAAAATTAAGAAGCTTCTTGTATGTCTGACTTAATTTATGAAAGATTCTTAAGAATGGTGATTTTGTGACACTATAGCTGGAATGTTTTAGGCTATGGTGGTAGAACAACTACTGAAAATTTTTAAATAACATAACCACAACAGAAAGAAGTATAATGATGCTTATTAATACCACGAATTCTGGGGTCACTCTACTTTGGAGCTTCTTTTCACTTGAGATAATATATTTTGTTTGTGACCAACTTTAACCTTAAGCTGGTATTGTTCAGGGTGTTACCTATAGACGTATCAAGTCTCAGGGAAGGACAGAGAATGTTTCTTTCTTGTCTATTTTTAAAAATGAAAGAAATTGTGGCCAAAGCTATAGTACAGCAAAGTACCCCAAGCATGGATTCTATCCCCGGGATACCATATCGTTCCCTGAGCCCCATCAACAGTGAATCCTGAGTCAGAAGTAGGTCCCAAACACCGCCAGGTATGACCTCAAAACCAAAAACAAAAGTATAAATAAAAGAAAATGAAAGAAATATAGCCAATAAGCCTCACATCTTACCTCACTAAGTAGGACTGGTCTATATGCCCCTCTCAACCAATCACTAACATGATAAATGAAGCTACCAAAATGTAAATGAATCCAGATTTATTATTATTATTATTCTAAATAAACCATAGCCCAATTAACAGTGAGAATGAGAAAATAGTGGCATGACCCCATCGTGTCTGCTGTGGGTGCCAAGGAGACAGGGAAAGAATGTCATGGAAAGAATTTCTGTAAGGCAATTCAGAAACACACACACACACACATCAAGTTGCTTAACACTGTTCATGACATTTGACATTGCAATTGCACTGTAGGAACAAAGTCCATAAAAATGTTTCTGAACACTTAAAGTTTTATTCCTAAAGATTGGTACTATTTCATTCTTTTATTGGCTTGTTTGCTCTCTGGGTCCCACTCATCGGTGGTCAGGCCTTACTCCTGGTTCTGCACTCAGGATTCACTTTTGGTGAGACAAAAGGACCAGATGCCATGCCAGAGATTGAACGTGGATTGGCTGAGGGCAAGGCAAATGCCCTACTTTCTGTAGCATTCTCTCCATATTCCCCCAATCCTATATCATACTTTGTAACAGGAAAAAGGAAGGAAGGAATCAAATTAATGCACTTGCCTTGCAAGACAATGCTCATCTGATCCTTGGCACTGAATATGATTCTCTGGGCACCACCAGGAGTGATTCCTGAGCAGAGCACAAATCCCGGGGTAGTCCCTGAACACCACTGGTTATGAACTGAGACCTAAAGAAGAAACAAAAAAAGAGAAAGAACTAATTAAAGAGAGAGGAAGAAAAAAAGTAAAAATTCAGTTATAAAAATTACTTAATTATTATAAATGATGACTTAATTACAATTAATTTATTGACTAATAAATTAATTATAATTAATTTACATATTTTGAAGAACATAGGCAAAATGCTCCTATTATAATGATAAATGAAAAAAAACAGGTCAACATGTGTAACTGTCTTTTGCGATATATTAATAGTAACTATTTCAATGCTTAGCTTACACATGACCTCTGATCCTTTCAGATTTTCTGAACTGTAGGTGTTCTTATCAACAATGCAAATGAATATGCAAACGAAGCAATCAAGGTGTTCTGAATGTTTCCCATTCTAAGCTAGTCAATGGCAAAGCATGCTGTTGTCTAGGCCTCTCTGACTTAAGTCTTAAAATTGTTGGCACAATCATCTTTCTTTCCCTTTGCTCAGCTCTATCTTCTCCACTCTGGATGGATAAGAAAATAGAGAGTTTATCTGCACAGATGAGTCATGCCTCAGAGATATGAACAAGTACATAAATATTTAGTGAAGCTGAATGGGAAACTGGGGGGGGTGGGGTGAAGCACAGACAGGAAGGCAGAAAAAGAGGAAAGAGATAGAACAGAGTGATTGTCCTGAATGCCAGGAAGTGACTGTTCACCAACAAACTAGAGTTCTTTCATTTGTTTAGCTGGAATTCTTTGTTTAGTTGAAATGGCCTCATTCAGTATACAAGCATAGCTGTCCTGGGTGGCCCGCACCGATTCACCAAAGAGTCTCTTCTTTCAGGCTCCAGATGCTTTCCTCCATGTTGGATGCTAGCTGAATTCATATGCTAATGAGAAATCTATCTGGTCACGAAATGATGGAGTCTGTGTGATGATAGGGATGAAGTTAGGAATTAATAAGCCAGTAAAAGATGGGTACAGGGAGCCAATATATTGAAGATCACACAATATCTTTCTTAAAATAGTACTTGCAGCCCTGTAGAGGGGCATTTTTGTAATTAATACATAGAAAATAATATTGATATAAGGAAATTTTAAAAGAAAAGACAATTCTTCGAACATCTGGTTCCGCTGTTTCACACATTTGTGCTCTCTCTACAAACTCGTAGTCACATTGGAGTCCCGTTATGCATACTGGTCAAAGAAACAGTCTGTTTCTGCTGATTTGATCTGAATTTGTTTATGTATTATTCGATGACCAAACGGAGCATTGGTCCTGTAATTTTGTTACCATTCCCATGTCTGAGTTGAAAGTCTTTTGTTAACGGTTGTAAGGGTTCTAGAAAAATTAGTATTTGTCACAATTTTAGAACCCTCACACCTTAACAATAGATTTGTTTGTTTGAGACATGCAAGAAGAGCATAGTGTGTAAGAACAACAAGCATTAGATATCTCAGGAAGTCCACTAAAACAATAAATCAGAAATGTCTTCAATAGAAATCAATGGCAATAAGATGCTTGTGAAGGTAGATTCTTTTGGAAGGAACAATATATATTTTTGTATATATGAGAACTTTCTTATACTAAAGTGTTTGAAAACCAAGCTTCTCTTTCATTTACTATTATCAGCTTTATGTGTGATGACTGGTATGTCAATCAAGCAATACACTAACATGGGAAGGGAAGAAATTCTTGCAGAGCCATGACCTCTTTGACATCCTCAGGCCACATCTGTGGCTTGGGTAGGCTTCTACAGGCACCCTTCCGCCAATAGCGGAATCCTTCATTGGAGAAGTGTCTCCAAGGTCCTTGGCAATCCCTAACAAAGGTATCATCAGAAAGCATAGATTTCTCCCTTATTCATTGGTTGGGGCACTTACCTTGCATGAAGCCAACTTGGATTTCATCCCTGGCACCCCATGTGGTTTCCTGAGCCCCACCAGGAGTGATTCCCAAGCTCCAAGCCAGGAATAAGCACTGAACAATGCTAGGTGTGACTCAAAAACCAAAAACAAATTATTTTTTCTGGTAAAGATAAAATGTATTTATTGAAAAAGACTAGTGATACCTGACTTACAAGAAATATCTACTTTCCCCCTTCTAACCTACTGTTAAGCTTTGAAGAAGAGGTTGGGTATAGGGGTGACCTGCTTATCTAAATCTCAGAGATAATCTGGGACAAGAAGAGACCAGGTAAACTCAAGGACTGAGGCTATGGGTAAAAGATCTTTGGTTGCTATTGTCTTTGATGATTTTTTTCCTATCCAGTCCTAACATTATAAGAATTTATGATTCTGTTCTATATTCTCAGGGGTTATTCCTGGGTCTACGCTCAGAAATCCTTGCTGGCAGGCTCGGGGGACCATATAGGATGCTGGGATTCGAACCACCGTCCTTCTACATGCAAGGCAAACGACCCACCTACATGCTATCTCTCGGGCCCCGATGATTATTTTTCTTGGTGACCTTTGGACCACACTAGACTGTGCTCAGGGATCTCCCCTGGCAGTTTGTGAAACTGTACGTAGTGCCTATAATTGAAATGAAACCAGCCACGTACTATTATTACTCTCTTTGTTAATTTCCTGGCCCAGAAAAGTGAAATCATTTCTGGATTATTCTAGAGATGTACCTTATTTCTGCCGTTAGTAGAAATTCTATGAGGAATCCAGTTACAGGATTGCCGGGACAGAAACCTGGGAGCTTACTGGGGCAAGATGGTGTAAACCATAGAGGTGAAGCAAAAAAATCCAGAGATAAAGATTAAACCAGGTTTGGAGAACATGCGACATGGTCAGCCCTGCCTTCCATTCCAAGGAATGCACTAAAGACAAAAATAAATAAATAAATAAATAAAGTCAATTGGTACACTCAATGAAGTAGGAAGAAGATGAAGATGAGATAAAGATGAGGAGGGAAAGATTGAGGAAAATGGGAGTGAGTCCTGAGGGATCAGGTCTGAATTCTCAGAGATCTTATTAATTTTGAGACACACCCTGAGGTGCTCAGGTTTTGCACCTGACTCTATGCTCAGGAATCACGTCTGCATGGTTCAGGGGACTCTGTGTAGTACTGGAGATCAAACCAGGGCAGACGACATGCAAGACAAGGACCTTACCTGCTGTACTATCTCTCTGGCCCTGCAAAGCTCTCTTATGTGAACTACCCAGAGTCTGAGTGACTTCTATTGATTTAAAATTGCACTTCTCTGGGAAGAGAACCTTCACACCGCAGGCAAAAGGCAGGAGCTAGAGCGTGCTCAGCGCAGATAACTCTCCAGAGAAGACAGAAGTGGCTGTGCTCACTCAGACCTTGTCATATTTACTCTTGTACTTTTGGTTTCCCGAGATAGCTCTGAAATAAAGATGTGTGGAGAACAGTAAGAGAGCAACGAATAGCAGGCTTAAGAACTGAAGTGAATCCGTGTTCTGTCAACTCGTGCTTGGGTGAGTCACTGTAAGTGACAGTTTGCAGTTTGCACATTTCTGCCTCAGAAAAGTGTGCTGCCATGGTGACAGCCATTCCTGCTGCTGTGAGGGGGGCAGAAGGGCCAGTGTGGCATCCAAGAATCAAGTTTTCTACAAAGTACATCAGCCAGAGAGAGCCTCCGTTATTCCTTATCCTTGAAAGTCTAGATTGAAGCTGCCATGACAATAAGTACCAAGAGATAAGAGAGACAGAAAAGAGATAGTAAAGATGTTAAAGTGCTTGACTTGCATGCAGTAGAGACGAGTTTAATCCCAAGCGCCATATTTGACTCCCTTAAAATTGTCAGGACTGACTCCTGAACAGAGAGGCACGGATAAGCCCTGAACACAGACAGGTGTGCCCCAACGCTACTCACAACCCTGCAACAGAAAAGAGAAAAAAGAAATATTGGGTAGAGGGGTTGAGGCAGGCAGGGAGGAAGACTAAGGAAGTGACTAAAAAAATGACTAAGTGGGGGCCCGGGAGATAGCATGGAGGTAAGGCGTTTGCCTTTCATGCAAAAGGTCATCAGTTCGAATCCCGGTGCCCCATATGGTCCCCCGTGCCTGCCAGGAGCAATTTCTGAGCATGGAGCCAGGAGTAACCCCTGAGCACTGCCGGGTGTGACCCAAAAACCACAAAAAAAATGACTAAGTGACTAAATGACTAAAAAGTGATCTTGACTTTCATCTTCTACAGCATGCCTCAGAGAAGCCTGTCCTTCCTTTTTCCCTCTCTTCGTTTGTGTGTGTGTGTGTGTGTGTGTGTGTGTGTGTGTGTGTGTAGAGTGTCCGCCAAGCCTTATCTGAACCTTCTCAGGTCTAGCAGTGCTGGGGGATTCATGTTGCAATTGCTAAGGGGACCATGAGGTGCTGGTGTTGAACTCAGGATTCTGTATGTCAGGCATGTACTCCAGCCCTTTGAGTCATCTCTTCAGCCTTTCTTTTCTAAGCACTGGAATTCTGAATGCTAGTTTAGGAAACAGAGGTTAGAGCAGAGATAGCAGAAAGGTCTAGAGAGGTAAGAGAACTGCCAGGACCTCGAGAAAGTGGTGAAATCAAGCACAAGAGCTAAAAAGAGAAGAGGGAATTGCAACCTCTTGGGTTCAGCTGCTTTTGAGATTGAAGAGATTCCCAAGTGTTCTATTAAACTGGAAAAGTGAGAAAAGCGTGGTCAGAAGTTGTCGCTTTGCTTCTCTTTGATTTCTTTTAAAAAGGAAAGATCCAAAAAAAGAATAAAAAAAGGAAAGATCCAAAATGTTCAGTGCAACTGATGACTATTGGTAGAGGTGCTAGAACTAGATCAACTAGGTCATTAGCATTCAGTGCTCCTGAAGTAACACTGGTTGGACCATCAGTGCAGGAAGCTGCTAAGCGGTTCTCAGGGTCTCCTGGGCTATTCCTGGAGATAGTGCTGGGAATTGAACTCGGGGTCTCCTGCATGCAAGGCCTGTGCTACAGCCTTTCTCGCCCTGAGGTTACAGGATGTATAACATGGTCTTAAGGAGTCTTCTAAACTCTAAACTTCAGGTTTCTGGTCTGTGCTGTGGTGATAACTGGCACTGCTATATCATGTTCCATAGAAACTTCATAAAAAATAACGTAGAAAAAACTTCCCTACGCACATTGTAGAAACCACAAGATACACATATTTAAACTAGCTTGTTACGTCAAGGGAGAGTCTTTTGAAGCCAGCTAATGTGGCCCAGGGGGCTGTGGTTGGGCAAGTTTGGAAAGGGTGCTACGTTAAAGTTCCCCCAAGACTGTTCGGTTGTTGTAGGCTAGACTGAGTCCCACTCCCCAGAACCTCACTCCTAGCACCTCTGATTGCTTGGGGATTTAGAATAGGGTCTTTAATGAGCTAAAATTTAGAGTTTATTTAACAGTCTAAACTTAAGGGGGCCTGTAATACTGGCAGGCCAGGGAGCAAAGGGTGGTAGTACAGGATGCATTCTGGTGCCATTTGTGGAGAGACGTTGACACTGGTCTTGGGAAGGGCCCTGACTTACTGTATACCTAAAACTCAACTATGAAGGACTCTGCAGATCACAGTGGTCTCAATAAAATAAAATAAAATATTTTTCTTCTCTCAACAAATGTAGAGAAGAAGAAAAAATAGTGGATGGGGCTCAGGGGCCAAGTGACCTCATATGCATTGGGTAGAAGAAAAAAAAAGGTCAGCTCTAATACCCAAGCCAAAGTCAACAACGACAGACTCAAGAGACCCAAACTTTAACCATCTAAACTTCAAATGGGCCTGTTACATTGGCGGCCAGGGGGCAAAGGGAGATTGGTGGGACAGGATGCACTCTGGGTCCAGTGGTGGCAGGAGGTTGACACTGGTGGTGGGAAGGACCCTGACTTCTTGAATATCTGAAATTCAACTAGGAAGGACTCTGCAGGTCACAACTGTTTCAATACAATTAAATTTAAAAAATTTAAAGAGTTACATGAGTTCAAACGAGGTCATCAAGAGTAGCCCTAATCAGGTTGCCCTATATTTGGTTATTTACTCAGATACACACAGGCAAAAGTGAAAACTCTGAAGCAGACTGATATCTGCTATCCAAGAGAGAGGCCACCCAGAAATCCCACCCTGCTGAACTCAGAGACCATCATCTCTCAGTGGTGAGAAAATTCTTTCTGGTGTTCAGCTGCCCATCTCCAGTCCTTCACTTGGGCCTCTCTAGAAGTGATGCCAATCACAGAGCTCCTTTCCTGTAACCTCACTCTTGGGGTTTCTTCAATTACACTCTGGGTAAATGCTGAACTCAAGGTTTTCTTAGGTTATTTATAGTTTTGAAAATGCTACAATTTTATTTTAAAATGTCAATCAATATGGGGCAATCAGGGGCCAGAGTGGTGGCTAGGACAGACCACTGTTTGATTCCCTGGCGTCCCATATGGTCCCCCAAGCCAGGAGCAATTTCTGAGCTCATAGCCAGGAGTAATCCCTGAGCATCAATGAGTGTGGCCCTAAAACAAAAACAAAACAAAACAAACAAAATACGAGGTACTCAATTATGGATCAAGTGAAAAATGCATTTCTGGCCTGGGAGAAGAGGTGATAGTATATGAAGTAATTAGGGTGCTTTCTTTACACATAGCCAACCTCAGTTTGATCCCCAGCATCATGTATGGTCCCTCAGCACCACCAGGAAACACTCATCAGTACAGAGCCAAGCTTCTGAGCACCACTGGATGTAGCCCCCAAATCTAAAAACTCCCCGCCCCCAAGTATTTCCCAAGTACTTAGAACTGTTAGAACTGGAGCTCTCTGCGTGGTCTGGTATCCAATAGTTCTCTCAGAGATTTTCTGGCTCTGCTAGTGTATTCATGTTCTTTTTTAGGTTTGTTTTTAGGGCTTCCTAGTGATCCCCAGAGACCTGACTGTCATCCTGGCAAGTGGGTTTTCTGGTGAGGAAGGATTCTGTCTCATAAGCTCAGGAATCCCTCGCCAAGACCTTCGCTAGAGCAGAGACCCCAAACTTATTTGGCCTTACTCCCCCCAACTCAGAAAAGTCAGTTGGTGCCCCACTCCAGAAATCTACCTTTAACTGAACAAACAAAAAACATCCCCTCCAACTTCACCG
>PVKC010006216.1:0-31537 GCA_004027635.1 Crocidura indochinensis | reverse complement strand
AAAAAAACCAAAATAGTGAAGTGGAACTGGTTTTATGCAGAAGTTGTTGGCTTCATGACCACCAAAACTTGTAAAAGAAGCCCACTGTATCCTGTCCTATCTGCCACGTATTCTGTTTATTACCTCTACTGGGTAGAGCATCTTTGACCTCTGTGAGGCAGAAGAAAAAGGAGAATTTTTCAGAAGTTCTAGTACAGCAGTGGATGTCTTTTTAAAACAAGCATACCAGGGGCCAGAGCAGTGGCACAAGCAGTAGGGCATTTGCCTTGCATGAGCTAACCTAGGACAAACCATGGTTTGATTCCCCCACGTCCCATATGGCCCCCCCAAGCCAGGAGTGATTTCTGAGCGCACAGCCAGGAGTAACCCCTGAGTGTTAGCGGGTGTGGCCCAAAAACCAAATAAATAGATAAATAAATAAAACAAGCACACCAGGGCTAGAGTGATAGTATAGCAGTTAGGATGCTTGCCTTGCGTGCTGCTTACTCAGGTTTCATCCCGAATGCCACATATGGTCTCTTGAGTCTGTCAGGAATAATAACTGAGCAGTCAGAGGTCCTGAGCACAGCTGGTTGTGTCCCCAAAACAAACCAACAAAAAACCCCAAACATGCATGTCTGAGCTATCTGGGAAGGTTGAAATACGTTAACAATCAATTATTTCATGTTTGAAAGGAGAAAAGAACAGTGGAGATGGAGACCTTATGTTAAGTTTGAAAAGCTTTAAAGGCCTAAATATTAAAATGCAAAACTGTTATTGTATAATGTAGGTTCTTTTACAGCTGTATGTCTTTGTGTTATTGCATTCATTAGCTAGTATGCCATATGCCTGACATAGACCAAAAAAAAAAAAAATCCAAAAGCACCAAGGATTTGAATTTGCCATAGACTACACAAAACTTTCAGCTCACTGACATTCCTTGGATTGAGTCAGCTGGTATTTTTTTAAGCTTAAAAAAATTTCATTTGTATTTATTACCCAGAGTGATACTTATTAAGGGCTTTGCTTTTTTTTTTTTTTTTGAATTGCTTTTGAGCTGAAAAGTGGATTTCAATTTCAAATTCAAAATTGGGAGCACCCAACTATTTCCTAGAAGAAATGTTTCAGTATGAGAATAAGAAATGCTTCAGTATGCTTAATATGTTCAAGCTTAATTGAGAGGATAGTTTTACAATTGAATTTCATGTCTCTGTTAGGAAAAGGGAAAAAAAAATTATGTCTCTACTCCCATAGCTAAAGCTTTAAAGTTGTAAAAATACAGATTAATATGCATCTTCTTACTATCAAATAAGTACTCTTTAGGGAGTTAGTAATAGTTTGCTTGAACAGTTTTCTGCCAAATTAATTGGCCTTAAAATACATCAATTCATACCTTTCTGGGATTTAATCATAGAGTGATCATAAAAATAAATATGATGAAAAGTTGGCCATATGTACAGGGACTCAAGTTTTAAAACAAAACTCACAAAGTGAGTGAAACATTACAAAGGCATTCTTTTATTTTCACTTGACTTTATTTCTTTTAGACTATCATCCCTCAAATTCTAACACAGGAGGCTTTATGAACAGAGGTCCCCATGAATTTATCTGTAAGTGACAGGAAATATATACCTAGAAAAGTTTGAAAAAAAAAAGTTGTTTTTTTCCATTGTAATATAGTTTTCAATACAGGAGGAATCCTATCTGTGTATTTGATTTAAAGGGCAGAAAACGGAACAATATGTCTCTCTGATGCAATGAAGGGGAGGGAGGAGCATAAATTTCCTGCTGTTAGTGACAGTAAGGGAAGAGAGTTTTGAGCTTTTGAGCTGTGTCTGGCTGTCCAGTCCCAGATGGATATAACCAAATAAATAGTTTCTTACTTCCTGTGTGGTTCAGCCCTTAGGAATGTTTCCTAGATGGGGAGTGAGAGGTACTGGTACATACACGATGCTTTACTTGTAGGAGGGATGCATTATTTGCATCTTAGTCTTAGACTAAGAATGTAAGCTGATCATAACAGTCATGGCAGAGAAGAGGCTAACAGACAACTCCCCATCTGTGGGAAAACATGGAACAGCAAAACCACAGACAGGAAACAGTGCTAAATCTGAAAGCGTCACAGCAATAAGTTTCAGTAAATGGGAAAGAGAATATAAGATGTGCTGTTTTTACCAAAGACATGTGTCAGCATTTGAGACTGCCTACTGCAACTCCTATCTTCCCTCTCCCTGCCCCCCCCAACATTGCTGAAATTCAGATTCCCCACCACCCACCTTATTTTTCCACAATATATCCTATGCGATCGCTTTGAATCTCATTAAACTGATTTACTGGGTCCACTGGCTCTGCTCACCCTCAGTTTATTCCCACTTTGTTTAAAATTCGGGAAGTGCTGGGGGAGGGAAGAGGGATTCACTGCACTTGTGCAAACGGAGTGCCAGCTGATTTATGGCAAAGGTTATAAAGGAAAAGTATTAAGTGTGCTTCATTCCATTTGGCAAAGCCATCCTGCACAATGTCCACAGAAACCCCAAGAGTTCTGTTTTGTAGAAAGAAGGGGGGAAAAACTCCACCAAAGATGTGCTCTTCTTCTTTTGAGCATTAATTAAGACTGTAAATCACAGGCCACATGAAACAACTGTATACGACAGAACGTGGATGGTCCGGGAGTTCTGCTCGGCTTGTGTGATCAGTTTGAATACCTACACCAAAGCACTAATGGGAGGGCAGACTTCAAAGCGAAGCTTTGGCATGAAGGAGAGGTCTGCTCCAGCAGCAGAGGGGGAAAAGTTGTAAAGTACTGGCTGCATGGAAAAGAGGTGGTTGGGGAGAGAGGGAGGGGAGAGAGAATGAGCGTGCATTTGCTTGTGCAGACTTTTGTGTTTTCATAGAAAGTACCAGTGAGGTATTAAAGAAGGTTTGCTTCTGAATCCTAAAATAATGGTTTTGATTTCATTTGGGGGAAGTATATTCCGATTGAACAACAAATCACACACCACTCCATTTGGAGGAAAGTATTGCAGTTTCTACCTTTTTTTAAATAAAAAAATTGGAAAATGACTTTGGGCTTCTTCGTTGTGCCTTTTCAATATCTTCTTGCTGGCTGCAGGCCACTCTGACAAGTGGTAGCTAGCTCATTGCATACATTCCCTGGAGTCTCTTTGCAAATAGTGAATTTGCCTACTTAATTCACTTTCTCCTCCTGCAGCCTCAGCTTCAGCATTCATTGAGCTGAGACAGTTATTATTTTTTTTAGACCACTCTTCAACATTCCTCTTCTCTCCCACAATATATACTAAATACCTGTAACACAATACCTGTAACACAATATATATTAAATACCTGCAGACACTTATGAATGTATGTAACACATACATTTTTTCTTCTTTTCTTGACACCCCCCAGTTTTGGGGCCACACCCGGTGGCACCCTGTGCTTACTCCTGACTCTGTGCTCAGAAATTACTCCTGATAAACTCGAAGTAGCTGACAGGGATCGAACCCAGGTCAGCCGATTGAAAGATAAGTGTCCTACTCTCTGTGCTATCTCTTTGGCCCCCATATTTTTTATTTTATTCTATTTCTAAGACTAATTGAACATAGTTTTGTATTCAGAAATAATGTTGTTGAACTCTTCCTTCCTTCCTTCCTTCCTTCCTTCCTTCCTTCCTTCCTTCCTTCCTTCCTTCCTTCCTTCCTCCCTCCCTTCCTTCCTCCCTTCCTTTCTTTCTTTCTTTCTTCTTTCTTTCTTGCCAAAAACCTAGCGGGAAAAAAGAGAAATTAAGTAAAATTTGGATTACGGGACTGAAGGGATAGTGCAATGCTGTGTAGACATGAGGCCAGGCTCCCACCCCTGTGACCTCATGATCTTCCAGCATCACTGAGAAGCACCAGGTATGGGAAAGAAAAAGGAAGGAAGGAAGGAAGGAAGGAAGGAAGGAAGGAAGGAAGGAAGGAAGGAAGGAAGGAAGGAAGGAAGGAAGGAAGGAAGGAAGGAAGGAAGGAAGGAAGGAGGAAAGGAAGGTGAAAGGAAAAGAAAGAAGAAGGAAGGAAGGAAGGAAGGAAGGAAGAAAGAATGGAAGGAAGGAAGGTGAAAGGAAAAGAAAGAAGGAAGGAAAGAGAGAGGGAGGAGGGAAGGGAGGGAGGGAAGGAAGGAAAGAAAGAGGAATAAAGGAAAGAGGAAAATAATGAAGGAGGAAAGGAAGGGAGGAGGGAAGGAAGGAGGGAATGAAGATTGAAAAGAAAGAAAGGAAAGTGGAAGGTAGGGATAGTGGAAGGGAGGATGGCTGAGTCTCCTGTTGTGGAACTTCTATTTAGTATCTGCTTCTTTCTCTGCTAGTGGACTAGATTTGTTTTGTTTTCTGCATATTGTACCAGTCTAGTGTCTATTGGTCCAGTTTTGTGTATTTTTAGCACAGCAGGCTAAGACTAAGGTTAAGTGCAAGTTCATGGCTATGAAACAGAATTTTAATGTTGGACCTTTGCTTCCTGAGGGAAGTTTTCAAACTGATGTAATGTAACATTTAGCCTTTCACTGAAATTACATTTGCCAGTGATTTGCAATATGAACAGTTGACTGCAACTTTAACATCCAATAAGAATCTGACTAAATAAATTGGAATATGTTTTCATAATAGAATATTAAAATACAGTACAATAAAGTATATATCAATATAGTTGTACTCAAATCATCCTGTAAAGTTAAATATTAAGGTCTCTTTCTATTTGTTCAGTGTTCAGAGATACAATTGAGTTAAACTAAACTACTCATAGTTAAATGATACAATTTAATAAGTTTTGACATCTGCAGACACTTATGAAATCATCCCTACAATCAAATAATAAACATTCCATCAGTCCCCTTCATAAAATTTCCTTATGCCTCTTTTGAGTCTCTGATTTTCTACCTCCATTCACAGACAGTGACTTCGTCACTCTAAATTAGGTTACTTTTCCTAGAATTTTATATAAATAGAATCATGCACTACGGACCAATTGCTCTTATCATTTTAAAAATCACCCATTTTAGTTTAAGTATTAAAAGTTCCTTTCTTTATATTGTTATTATGCAATAATCTGTGTGTCATCATTGACATTCTTCGATTTATAGATCCCTGATATTTTTTTCCTTTGTTTCTGAATGTATGGAACTTCACCATATGAATATTCAGCATAGATGACTGGAATGATGGGCTTGCCTTGCATGCAGCTGACCCTCTGAGTTCAATCCATCCTATATGGTCCCCCAAATCTGCCAAGAAAGATTCCTCAGTATAGAACCAGGCTAATCCCTGAACACTGCTGAATAGCTAGAGATTGAGGGGACACTAGTGCAGTTTGCTGTATCTCTTTGTCTGCATCACCCCTTTCTATTTGGTTCTTTGTCATGCAAATTCCAGCCACTTCTGCATCTTTGTTCTTTGGATTTGGCCGGTGATGAGACAAATTTTTTGGATTCCCTTCCTTTGCTGGTATCTGGAAGTTTTCTGAGATAGGAAGCAAGGTGACGATAAAGTTCACCTTTACTAGGGAGATGGTCAAGCTTTCCATCTCTCAGGGGTCATAGTTCTGTGTAGTTTATTCTGTATATGCAAACTCTTGGGTCCTGTATTTGAATAATTAGCTTAGTTTCAGTTACTTGCGATTGAAAATATAAATTGACATGTATTAATTTGTGATTCTGATCAGTAATGTTCATAGATTTATTTCTAAGAACTCTCTTAATGAGTTTTCCAAAAGGCAAGAGAAGTGACTCATTTATATATGTATAATTTATATATATGTGTGTGTGTGTATATGTATATACACACACATTTAATAATAAGTCGTTATCCTTTTTTGTTTGATAGTGTTCAGGAGTTACTCTTGGATCTGCATTCGGAAATTACTCCTGGAAGGCTCTGGGACCTTACGAGATGCCAAGGATAAAACCTGGGTAAGCCACATGCATAAGCCCTACCCACTATGCTATTGCTTTAACTCCAAGTGAAGTGACTTTATAGATCATTAACTGCCTTTTTCTAAGCATAAGTATATAATTTTTACAGTATGAGTACTGCTTTCACATATTGAAACATTCTGCTTTCCAAGCATGTATCTGACCTGATGTGCTTTGTAGTAGAGTGCATGACTTGAATATGTGAATCCTGGATTCAAGTCTCCCCAACACTGAAAAGAAAGCCACTTGGTTATGGTATATTATCTTTGTTTTGTTTGCGAGTGCTCACACCTGGCAATGCTCAGGGATTATTCTTGGTGAGATTTAGGGGACATATATAATGCCAGAGGTTACATTTAACCTTTCACTGAAATTACATTTGTCTGTGATTTGCAGGGTCAGCCAAGCAAGCACCCTTAATCCCTTATATTCTCTGTGGCCCTGGTGTTTACTCGTATAATAGGCTATTGAATGTGTTTTACTACTATTTTGTTGAGGAGTTTTACATCAGTGCTCAGAGGAATACTAATCTATACTTTTCTTCTAGTGTCTTTTTTTTTTTCGTTTTTGGGTCACACCCGGCAGTGCTCAGGGGTTACTCCTGGCTCCATGCTCAGAAATTGCTCCTGGCAGGCACGGGGGACCATATGGGGCACCAGGATTCAAACCGATGACCTTTGCATGAAAGGCAAACGCCTTACCTCTATGCTATCTCCCGGGCCCCCTTCTAGTGTCTTTTTGAGACTTTGATATCAAGGTAATGGTTGGCCTCATAGAATTATTTAAGATGTTTTACCTTTTCTTCAATGTTTGGTGCTAATTTGCTTTAAATGTTTGGTAGAGAGCCAGGTAGACTTTATTGGTATTTGCCTTGCATGTGACTGATCTCAGCTTGATCTCTGGCACTGAATCTGGTTCCCTGAGTACTGTAGGAGTTAATCCTGAGCACAGAACTAGGAGAATGTTCTGAGCGTATCCTGGTATGGCCCCCAAACAAAAAAAAAGGCAAAAATAAAGCAAACAATAAATATTGGGCAAAACTCACCAGTGAAGCCATCAAGTTCATGAATTTTTTTGGTCAGATTCTTAAAAACTATTGATTAAATCTCTTTACTATTTATAGGTATACTTAGAATTTTATTTCTTTGTAAATCAGTTTTGGTAGGCTTTTGAATTCTAGGAGTTTTACTTGTTATATAGGTTTGGGTTTGTTTTTCTTTTTTTTTTTTTTTTTTTTTTTTTTGGTTTTTGGGCCACACCTGGTGATGCTCAGGGGTTACTCCTGGCTATTTGCTCAGAAGTCGCTCCTGGCAGGCACAAGGGACCATAAGGGGAACCGGGGGGTTCGAACCGCGGTTCGTCCTAGGTTAGTGCAGGCAAGGCAGGCACCTTACCTGCAGCGCCACCACCCGGCCCCCTTGTTATATAGGTTTTTAAATAATTTTTATTAGTATATAGTCATTCATGATTCTCTTTAATAGTTCACATTTACCTAAAAATGATAGTATTGTTCCCACTTTTATTTCCGATTTTTTTGTTTTGTTTTTTTGGGGGGTCACACCAAGCAGCACTGAGGAGCTACTCCTGGCTCTACACTCAGAAATCGCCCCTGGCAAGCTCAAGGGACCTTATGGTATGCCGGGATTCAAACAACCCTCCTTCTGCATGCAAGGCAAACGCCCTATCACTGTGCCATCTCTCCAGCCCCCATTTCCTGTTTTTATTATCTGAGTCTTCTTTTATCCAATTTTGTTCATCTTCTTGAGAAAACAACTTTTGGTTTCATTGGTTTTCTCCACTTTTTAAATTTTTTGCTTTATCTCTGGGTCTAATCTTTATTATTTCCTTTCCTCTGCTAGCTTATCCTGTTATGGTTAGAGAAGAAACATTGTATTATATTGACTTTTATTTTTTGTTGTTTGTTTCTGGGCTACACACAGCTGTACTTTGGGCTTTTTCCTAGCTCTATGTTCAGAAATCACTTCTGGCAGGCTCAGGGAACTCCATGTGGTTTGAACCAGTGTTAGCTGCATGCAAAGCAAATGCCCTACCCTCTATTTTCGCTATCCAATCCATATTCTATTTGTTTTTAAAAATCTTGGGATTTGGTTTATAGCCTAACTTATATTCTAGATGGAAGAATATTCCACACATGTTTGAGAAAAATGTACATTCCATTATCAGGTAGCATGTTCTGTGTATATATCTCTTAAATATGTTTATCTATTGTGTTCAAGTTCTCTCCTTCCTTGCTATCTTTCTCTATGTCTATTCTATACAAGGTTGAGGATGAGATATTGAACTGATTAACAATTACACAATCATCTATTTTGCTTTCAGTTTTGTGTATATTTAGAGCTGATGTACCCCAGGAACTCTCGGATGCAAAGTATGCATGCTCTCACTAAATTACCGACCTGGTTCATGTTTACTTTCTGTTCATCTTTTTTGTTGTTGTTGTTGTTTTGTTTTTTGGGCCATACCTGTTTGATGCTAACACACAGAGATAGATTTTCAGGCACTACTCCTGACACTGAACTCAGGAACTACTGATAGTGCTTGGGGACCATATGGAATGTCAGGCAGGATTGAATTCAAGTTGGCCACATGCAGAACAAGTGCCCTTACTCCCTGTGCTATCATTCTGAACCTATATTGAATATTTGTTAATATATAATTCCTTCATTTGTCTCTAAAATCTTTTTAATTTAAAGCATATTTTCTCTGGAACTATATTTTAAATCTTTTTTCTTTTAAAAATAAATAGTTATATTCTTTGTATTCAGATAAAAATTAAATGATGGAAGGAATGAAGGGTTTGGGGTCATACCTTAGAATATTTGGGGTTACTTCTGGCTCTGTACTCAAGGTCTCTCCTGGGTATGATGAGAGATCATGAGATCATATGAGATGCCG
Source organism: Crocidura indochinensis (assembly GCA_004027635.1). NCBI lineage: Eukaryota > Metazoa > Chordata > Mammalia > Eulipotyphla > Soricidae > Crocidura > Crocidura indochinensis. The sequence goes on along the minus strand of PVKC010006216.1, from coordinate 22,702 downwards.
GGGATTAAACCATAGTTGGCTTTGTGCAAGGCAAGTGTCTTATCCCCTCCTATCAATTTGACTCTGAAACAAATTGAATTATACTAAAAATATAAAGTATAACCAGTTATGTGGCTAAAGTAGTAAAGCAGATGCTTTTGGATGCACCAAGTTCAATTACCAGCACCACAGACCACCCCCCCCTCCCCATCACCTCTAATAACCTTAATGCTATCTACTGCTGGACATTTACTCAAATTAAAATTTAAAAATAAATGTAATACTATACTTGGGCCTTGAATTTCTTCAAGTATATCTTGAGTTTTTTCTGAGACTTAATACCTGTTATAGTTTTATAAATTTCTATATTGTCAGTACATTGATTTAGAATAATGTTAACTTGAATACTCTTAAATGTTTCTAAAACTCTGTGCCAACTTACCAAATTATATTTGTAAACTTGGTCATTTTAGGAAACAACTAGAGTTATATTTTTCTTTTTTACTATATTTTTTTTCTTTTTAGTTTGGGACCAAATCTTGCAGTATTCGGAGCATACATCTGGTTCTGCACTGCTGAAAAGATCAGGTGACCATTATTTAGTGCTGGAGATTAAACCTAGGTTGGTGATGTGTAAAGTAAATGCCCTATCTGCTGTACTATCTCTCTAGCCTCATTATCACTGCCTTTTTGTATTAATGATTGAAGTATGTCACTTGAAATTTACTTTCTTCTATTACTCTTATCATTACATTCGTATGTATAACATGTTTTATAAAACAGATTCAAAATGAAAATACTCTATTTTGAAAAGCAGGGGCTGGAGCAGTGGCTTAAAAAGCAATAGATTAATTACAAATCTATTGTCATAGAATATCAGAAAAAAAGTATTTCTTTTTTTTTTTTGTGGTTTTTGGGTCACACCTGGCAGTGCTCAGGGGTTACTCCTGGCTCCATGCTCAGAAATTGCTCCTGGCAGGCACGGGGGACCATATGGGGCACTGGGATTCGAACCGATGACCTTTTGCATGAAAGGCAAACGCCTTACCTCCATGCTATCTCCCGGGCCCCGAAAAAAAGTATTTCTTACTGTCATTCTGCCTTAATCAGTTAGCCTTGTGCTTAGCCTGTTTCCCGAATAGCAATTAAGAAATGTTTTCATTTCCTAGTATGGTTTTCCTGAGAAATCTTGATATGTCAGCTCAATGGATTATCTCTGTTCTCTCTCCCTTCCCTCCCTTCATCACTCTAGAAATCTGTTTCCTTTCTCCATTCCTAACACCAAGCTTTGCAAACACACACCATGTTTCTGGGCAGGGCATACCCAGAAAGAAATGATTAAGCAGTCCAATGGTGAAACTCAACTAAATGCAGGATTATCATCTGTTTAACTTTCTTATCTTGATCAGCAAGGGGCTTAATGGCTGGGACTAATATTTTTCTTTTCTTAACAATTTTAAAATTTATTTATTTAAACACCATGCTTACAAAAATTTTCAAATTTGGTTTTCAGTCATAGGATGTACACCACCCTTTATCAGTGGGATCTTCCCACCACCAATGTACCCTCAGGGCAGTTAGCAGGGTTCCCTGAGGTGACTAAGTATGACCAGCTAGCTTGATCTGCTTGTCCCCCACATTTGCAGGACTTTTCCAACTGAGAACAAAGGGAATATGTGGTGAGGTTAAAGCAAATGCATATGTGCACACTTGCTCACACACAGATTAGGCACATGAATTCCATCCACACTGAAGCCTTTGATAGGTGTATTTCACCTTGAACTAAAGGACCTAAGGAAATTGTAGAGAATCTGCCTAAGAACTAGATACCTAGTTTCTGTACTTTCTGGTTTGCTAAGAATCCTTTCAGTAGAATTGCAGTTTCTCTGAGGAAAGCAGACTTTCCAGTTCAAACCTATATCCTCCGGGCTCAGGTATTTTCTGAATATATACCTGACTAGTATAGATGAGAATTATGTTTTATAAAAATAGTTTATAATTATTTATTATCTTGCATTTTGTGAACTAAGATTAAAAACTCTATTGCCGGGGCCCGGGAGATAGCATGGAGGTAAGGCGTTTGCCTTTCATGCAAAAGGTCATCGGTTCGAATCCCGGTGCCCCATATGGTCCCTCGTGCCTGCCAGGAGCTATTTCTGAGCATGGAGCCAGGAGTAACCCCTGAGCACTGCCGGGTGTGACCCAAAAACAAAAAAACAAAAAACAAAAAAAGCAAAAAAACAAAAAAAAAACTCTATTGCCAATATGAACATGGTGTATGTTCTTTATTAACTTTTACCATGCTCATATACTTGTAGTATCCATAAGACACATAGTACTTTCTGTCATTTATTTTAAAAGATGTGATCACACAGAAGTTAGGTTGCATACAGGGTGCCCTGGAGATACCCTACACAGTAGAACCTCAGCAGCACTAACTCTGTGGGTCCTTGCAACTTATTCCCAGTTAGCTGGGAATTTCCAGTGGATCCCCAAGACCTCTTGAGTACTCAAAGAAATAAAATATCTTGCTCCTTTCAGTAAATGGATGATTGAAATCCTCTTTAGACCACAATTCTAAATTCCATTTCTTCTATTCACTTTGTGCTTGGTATTCACAGGCCTGTACTGCACTTCTTTCCACTGTTCTCTATAAGTGAAAATTATGTTCATTTTGTGTCTCCCCACTAAAAAGCACAACATTCTAGGAGAGGTGACAGTAGCATGGATTCTGAGTTTGAACTTCAAGGAATAGATTCTGAAATATAAAACATTAACTTTCTTTTTATTTTTATTTTCCCCTCTTGTTTTGGGACCACACATAGTGATGCTCAGGGGTTACTTCTGACTCTGCACTCCAGGGTCACTCCTGGCAGGCTCAGGGGATCATATGGGGTGTTGGGGATCAAACCCTGGTCTACCATGTTCAAGAAAAAGGTCCCTTACCAAGTACTATTGCTCCATCCCTTTTAGTCCTTAACTTTTAGACCTCTGGCAAGTTATTTAGAAACTTCCAGCCTCATTTACCACCTCTAAAAATGAAGACAATGAAAGTATTTATCATGACGACTTGGCTGTGAAATCAAACTAATTTAGCTCACTTTTTGATCACTATTGTTAGAAGAAAAACTCAAGGTTGACCTTCATGCTGAGTTCTTTGGGGGTGGGGTAGAAAAATTGGAGATGGGATGGGATGTAGTAATTCGTGGATCCTATTTGGGGCTTGGAGGGTTTTCTACTCGCCATTTCCCCCCACTCACTTTTGGGGAGCTATACCAGGTGATACCCTGAGCTCACTCCTGGAGGTGGTCAGGAAACCACGTGCAGTGCTGTGGATTGAACCTGAGTCTGACATGTGCAGATATTTTTGCTGATCCTATCTTTCCAGCCCCTTCATTCAGGCAGAACTTAAAATCTGCCTCTCACTCATTAGGCCTGTTCATTCCTGTGGTTATATTCTACTTCAGTTTTAATTGAAAGACAAGGGAAGCAGGAACACTGTAAGCCAACCTCTTCCAGAAGAAAATGCCCTATTTTAGGGGACAGATCAATAAGACAGAGATAGGGCATTTGCCTTGCATGTATCCTTTCCAGGATGGACCTTCAGTCGATCCCATATGGTTCCCCGAGCCAGGAGCAATTTCTGAGTGCATATCCAGGAGTAACATCTGAGCGTGACTGGGTGTGGCCCAAAAAAGAAAAAGAAAGAAAAAAGAAAATGCCCTATTTTAATTCAGCTTCATAGAAATATGTATTTCTGCTTAATACATTCAAAAGAAGTGTGTCTTGAATCTACTTTTCATGCTATCTTGATAGCTATAAATGTTTTTGAAGCAGTGGAAAACATTTGCGATTGACTTTGTGTGTCTGTATGTAAGTACAGAGCCATCCGTGCATATAAATACAAAGAAAATATTTCTTATAGTGTGTGGCTTTGTTTGTTGTTGATTAATATATTTTTTAATACTTGCATGTGCCTGACCCAGGCTCAAGTCCTGGCACCTTATATGGTCCTTTAAGCTTTCCAGGAGTGATCTATGAACAAGGAAACAGGAGTAAGCCCTGAGCATTCCCATGTTTGCCTCCTCCCCCACAAAAGTGAAAAGATTACTGATTTCTAAAGAGACCTGGGTAATCACAAAGAGGCAAAGAACATTATCTGATGGTTTTTGCCCAAAAAACCAGGAAAAATGATGAATTCATATAAGCAACTTTAGAAGCTTCACTTTCACTTCAGAAACTGGAAATATTAAGTCCAAGTTAGCCCTTAGAGATAAGAATTGGCTACATGGCAAATAAAATATATGGAATTAGAATATATTTTTGAGTTTTAAAAAACTTATCTTTTTAGTTAAGACTCCATAGTCATATATTGTGATTTCTCTACTGTCTTATCAAACTTCCAGTTGCTCCAGGAACTATTCCAGACATACACCATCATAATTAAGACATTGCTCAGGTAAGTGAGAATAGCAGCATAATCCCCAGGGAAGTGGTAATTGCATAAGTTACAAAAGGGAGATAGGGGTGTCAGTCAATAGGATTCAACACTTGGATTAAGGGTCACAAGTCCATGCTTTTACTGCTTTCCTTAAGATATGTGGTTAAAAAAAATTAGTTTCATATTAGGCTATTTAGAAAAGCAAACAATCTTTATTTAGTTTAGTGGATTTTCTTCCTGGTTATCTGGTACTATGCCCTCATTTATTGTGGCTTATTCAAAACAGCATATTTTAAAGCAATAATTGTAGTGCAGATGCTCAACAAGACCAAATATATGTGTCCTGCTAATCTTTTGTACCATGTTCTGAGAAATCGATGTTGTTTTATTTTATGAGTGGCTGAAAGTAGTTTCAAAGTACTTTGTTGACATTCAAGGTATTTTTATTCTAAGAGACAAGGGAGGAACAAAGGTTAAATCTCCACAGCCTTTTGTGTGGCTATCAGATTCTTTCTAAAACATGATGGATAAAATTGAGAGAGGTATTTCATATTGAGAGGTATACGAGAAGATTTAAAAGAAGTTGAAATTCTTTTTTGACTACATTCAGGAGTGCTGAGTGTTACTTTTAGCTCTGTGTTCAGGGGTCACTCTTTGAGGTTCTTAGGGAACCATGCAATGATTGAGCCTGGGCCTCCCACAGGCAAAGCATGCTTTGAATGCTCTCAGGCCCTCGAGCTATCTCTCCTTCCCAAGAAGTTGGATTTTTCAAGCTTAAAGCAGTGTTTACTAGGCAACGGCTAAACAAAACCAATATTTATGTTCTGGAAAAAGTTCTCAATAGCAATCGCTTCACCCCAACCACGACTCACAAGATAGAGGCAAAGCCTACACCAGATCCTCATAGGTATCTCATAAAGTTCAGTCTGGCTCTAGCACCCCAGATGTCTGCTTTGTTATCTTGAACCAAACACAAACACAAAATTTCACTATTGTTCTGGAAAGAAAAGTATTAGTCTTGATTCTAGCAGAGCTAGAAAAAAACACATCCTTGGTAGGATGCTAATCGGGTCTATTCAGAGAAGCCCTAAGTAATGTAATTAAAATCTGTTAAATCAAACTGATTACGGGATACTCAAGTCTCTAAGGCTCCTAGGGATGGGGAGGGGAGCCAGGGGGAGCCAAGGTGAGTTGCCTTTCAGCAGAGTAAGGTGGTCGGTCTCCTAGGTGATCAAAGCTGCCTGTCTTTCATTTCTGTGGACCATGGGGCAGTGGGCTCCTACCGGAAGATCTGATTTCTGGCATCTCTAGTTCCTGACCCATTCAGGGCCCTTTGGCTGGGAGGGCAGGTACTCCCTGGGTTGTGATGGAAGGTTGTGGAAGAGGCCACTTGATGTCCCTTTGACAGCTGAAATACAGAGGAGGCATTTTTCATCTCCTGGCAATCCCCATTTGCAGTCTTTGACTGAGCCCACTGACATACTGGCAGGAAAGAGACAGAAGCCATATCATGTGATCATCTGGATAGGGCCATTGAGAGCACTCCCTTTCTCCCACCCCCCTGCAGGTCCACTTTGTAAGGGTGTATTGGGAGGGAGGATAGGCCTCACCTTGCCCAGATCCCTTGCAGGAGTCCCAGGAGAAGTTCAAGCTGCCTGAGAGTAAAAGTGAGTATTTCACTCAGGATGGGAGAGTCTTTGGTGCTGGCCAAATTAAAGACTAAATGAGGAACCAGCGTATTCAGGGGTAAACATTACTCTAAGCTCTGTCTCCTGAGAGGACATTGTTCTTTACACAGGGGAAATACCCTTCCTTTCTATAACAATTACTTGGAAGCTTCAAGAAAGACCATAACAACAAGTAATTTGCAGTTAATTTTAAAATTTGAAAAGCAACTTGCTTCAGAGATTGATAATTCTCAATATAAAGTGACTTTAAAGATCTCTTCTGCTTTTGGGGAACAGACTAATAAATGTATTCAGGTGTCCTGGGGCTGCATGTACTTTAAGCACATTCTATTGTGTTTTCTTTGCTGGCATCGATTTCAGAAATGCCAGGAAAGGTTAAAAAGAACAACTCATGTGAAAGAAGAATCTTCATGTGTGATATATAGTATACTCCTCACTGCTAGATGATTTAAGTGTACACCATTTCTTTAGCTTTTAAGTTCAGTGAAAGAAGTAGTAGTTCATTTAGGTTTTACTGGCATATTACTATTTTTTTAAAAAAACTTCTGTGGATGAAATACACCATCTCATATCTGCAATGCAAGGAAGGGCTTTACTGCTCAGCTACATTCCTGGTCCCGGCTTAGCACATCTTTTAAAAGGGCTTCAGCTTTTAAGGGCCCCTGGAGGAATGGTCAGTAGAGAGACTGACACATGCTAGTTGGGTCAAAAGAAATATTGGGAATTCATTATCCTATTTTTGTAGTGTGTGACTTAACTAATCATATAAGGGCCTAGGTTCCAAATCAGTGAGTTGAAAAGTGTCAGAATCACCAATGAAAAGCCTTCTGTTTGTTTTCCTTATCTTTGGAAATATATTTTGCTCTATTGTTGATTAAATGATAAAGAAATAAGAATTAAAAGAAATTTCACTAAAAATTTAGATTAACTAGAAAGCCATGTTGATATATGCCGTGTTAAGATCCAGAATTTGAGAAGCCTGAATTCTTATTTGTTTTTTTTGTTGTTGCTGAGGAGTCACATGAAGTCAAGTCTCATACTTCTCTGATATTTGGTTACCTCAGAACTGAAATTCAGGATTGCCTATAAGAACTGTGTCATTCTAAAAGACAAAGACCTTTTCATAAATATATTCAAAGCAGAGGACAATCTTTTTCTTTCAACTGTACAAGAACTTCCCATTTGGCACTTCATTTTTAGAGGGACCCCACATGGTGTGTAGGGGCCCTCTTTAGGCAATTCTCAGCCAACCAGAATAATGATTCAATATGAGGTCTGGAGGATGTGGAACTCTGAGCCCTAAATACTCGAGCAAAACCTCCAGGCCACACCCAGTGGAGCTCAGGGACATTTAGGGCTATACCAAGAGATGATCAAGGAATTATGTTGTGCCAGGGATGAAACCAGAGGTGGTTGGTTGTATCCAGAATTCAAAACTTCACCCCATTCTAGGCAAGATTGAACACTTCTTGAACAACGTATGCAGAAATTCTTAATTGAAGTGATAAATTATGAGTTTTATACTTTTGTTTCTATGTTATTTAGTCTGAGCAATTATTAGAAGTTGGAGAGATTTTTTTTTCCTTTTTCCAGACTCCTGCTGGCCTGGGTTTCCCAGCTCTCAAACACCACATCTCTGAAGTGGAAGGGTTTAGGCTTGGCATACAGAACTGACCACACAGCATGTCACAGTGTCAGCAGCTTAGCTCTGTCCACACCTGTGCAGATCAGGCTAAACCAAGCCTCTGTTTGACTTAGCCCCCTTTTCTCACAATTTCACAATTTTATGACTCTTCTGGTTGCAGTGATATCCTTGAAAAAAGCAGCTTAGTTCAGTTAGTGAGCCTGCAGTAAAGTGTGGTTGCCTGGTCAGCACAGGGTCTTATCAGGAGAGAAATGTGTTTTATGGAATTCTAAAGGCCAGAAAGGTAGGAGAAGGCTTTTCTCTTTTCCAAGTTATTTCAGCCTTGCTAAAGACTTAACTGTTTCCATTCCTTAATATCTGGAGTTCCATTCCCCCAAATCCAGGAGAATGTTTTCTAATTTGTTTTAGTTTGGGAGGGGGTAGAGTGACACTGGGTCCTGGGGATTTAATCTAGGCCTCCTGCAATTAAAGTTGTGTTCCAGCCACTTGAGCTCTCTCTCCAGCCCTATGGTTGACTCCTTTTATATTCAAGCTTTTGGAGATGATAGAGCAGAGGGGTGAGCTAGACAGATACAGATTATAGAAAACAAACTGCTTACAGGCACAACACTTAGGTGGTTGACCTATTTCTATACTTCTAGATGGATGAGTTTTGTCATACTTCCCTTTAATATAAAACAAAAGAAAATAAACAAGCAAACAAAAACTACCACATCCCTCCACTTAGCAGAGCCACAGAAGCACCCACTATTATCCAGGAAGCCTTCTGCATAGGTTCAACTATTATGGAAGAAAAAGAGCTTGAGTTCTCACTCTCACCTTTTGCTCCTTCCTTGCTGGCTGCTGGTGCTGCCTGCTCCCAGGATTTATCTTGTCAGCTCAGTTAGATAAACCTCCCTCATCCTAAATCAGCTACTTTTTCCTCTCTCTTGCTGCTCCCATGTTGCTTTTGTGGTATCTTCTTGTCCTGCCCAGAACACACGTGCCTGCACACACCCTGCCAACCTGAAAGCTTATGTCCAGCATTTGATTCAGTGTCCTGCACCATGACTGTATTCATGTTCCTTAACTCAGTGAACACTGAGGTAGAGTCAGAAACAGATGGCTGATGTTACCCTCCAGTCTGGTGCCTCCTTTCCCTCCTTTATCTTTTCTTTTGTCTTTCCGTTTTTGATAGCCCACATTTGAGTGATCAAAATGTCAAATACACACGTTCATATTCTTGCCTTGTGCTATGTCTTAACATTTTGTTTGTTTTGTGTTGGGGCCACACCTAGCTGCGCGCTCAGAAATCACTCCTGGCAGGCTCATTGGCCATATAAGTTACCAGGTTGAACCCAGTTGTCTGAGTGCAAGGCAAAGACCCTTCTCACCTGCTGTGCTATTGCTCTGGCCCTTCTCTAATTTTTTTATAAAAATTTACAAGTGTGTTATTTTAATAACGCAGTGAAAATAATTTACTAAAATTAAAATAAAAATCACAAAGAGAATTGTCATACAAAGGCAGTCTATGTGTTTAACCAGTTTGTTATAGTCTTTTAAAATTAATGTGGGTTTTTATCATTTTGAATTTTTTGCAAAAAACAGATGAGACTATTTCAAAATCATATTTTCTTAAACTGTAAGCTAGAGTCTAGGTCTGCTAGACTCTTTCCATTGATCTAATCTACTGACCAAAAGAAACTCTCTACAGAGACTCTACATGTGCCTGCAAGTGTGCCAGGTGTCTTGCAGAATTAAACATTAGATGCATTTTATGCATTAGTATATAAAAGCATTTAGCCACTTGTTCTTTACCTTTCCTTCCTTGAAGTAATGAAAAGTATGTTCATGCCAAAGGAACTGTGAGAAGTGCTATTCAAAAAATTACAGACAAGGATAACTTTTTGAAACAAGGAAAAAATTTAAAGCCTCATATACTTAAATTTAAAAAAGAAGTGTGTGCTGCTTGTATTTATAATATAGTGATACGTTATAGTGTGATGGGAGGGAAAAATTACATTTCAAAAAGACATACTCATAAAATCTTAACACCTCATTGGTTGGTTTTGTTTCTCTGTGTGTAATATTAATGTTTATATTTTGGTTTTGGTGGGAGCACACCTGGCAGTTTTCAGGACTTACTCTTGGCTCTGTGTTCAGGGACCACACCTGATAGGCTCAGGAGATAATATGGGATTCTGTGAATTGAACCTAGGTCGACCTATGCAAGGCAAGTGCCTTAACTACTGTACTATCATTCTGGCCTGGCTACGTGTAATGTTTATATCATTTTTACCTAATAATTTTTCTAGAATATTCAGATTTCATTCATCATTAGGCCACGATGTTATCTATTTTATTTATTTCAAAACCTTTGGGCCCAACTGAAGAGACACTTAGAAAAGACCAGAGAGTGCAAAGTATCCGAAATTAAAATGCATGACAATTAGAAAATGTGACATGGAACATGGTCCTTGTTAATAATTAACTCTGAGTTGACCCAGCTTCTTAAACAAACGTAAATGCAGTGGGAAGGGTCTTTTTTCCCATAGAACTAGGCTTAGGAACTAAACTGGAGGATTGAGGTGGCCTCTTCCCCATAGAGAGTGGACTCCCAGCAGGAGGGCTTTCACTGTTTCTTCAAACAGGAAGGGAAGGAATCAAGTTACTTCAACTGCTATTTTCACATCAAGAAGCTCAGAGAAGGGGAACTGGTTTTGTGAATGTCTTCAGATCTTAGGGTGGCTGATCTGACTTTCTCAGCTGTTATTTTGCTTGTCTAACTGACCCGTTGTCTGAACAGGTGTGTGGTACAGCAAAGGGTTGCTTAGGATAGATAGCTGGCATAACTTTCTTTTCTGGGCTGGGAGTAGAGGAAAGCCAGAGCAAGACTTGTTCAGGATGATTTTGGAGGCTGAGTTCTTGAAGAGAGAAAGAATTCTGAAAGCTGAGGTTTTCTTGATAGGCAAAATTTATTTTTGAGAAGGGGGATAGATATCCCATAGATATGCTCTATGTTGGAAATGGTGTTCCTTGTCTATTTCCTAATTTCCTAAAGCCTGTTTTTCTCCTTTTTTACATATAAATTAGATAATTACGATTTATATGGAAAATAAATATATAGTTAAACATATTAAGCAAGACGCAAGTGCACAATCCTGTAAGAATCCACCTATCTGATGTGCCTGGCACAGTTGAAGTCACAGAGACATTACTGAGAGTAGGTTATAAAGGACTAGGAGAAGAATAGAATGAGTTCGTTGTTTGGTGGGTTTGAGGCCACATAAAGTTCTGAAGATAACTGTGGGTGATACTTTGTAGATGTATTAATGCTGCATTTAAACAGTAAATCTTTTGCTATTGATAGCTTTCCACTTAAAAAATCAGCTACCATAAATAGTATTCAAATATTTATTAATTAAACGTATGCCCAAAGAAACCTCTGGAGTAAAGTAAAAACTTGGTTTGGTGATTTAAACATTATGATAATTATGACACAGCAAGTTGGTTTGTTGGTTTGTTTTTTTATTATCAAACCGAGTGTTTTGGGATATTTTTCACTCTTGAGAAAGTTCCTGTATCTCATGTTTGAAAGGCATACTTTCTAGAATTCCTAATTAATACGTCTTTTATGCTTTATGTTCTTAACATCTAACAATTCTGAAAGTCATTATCAACTTGATATTAATATTACTAGCTCATCATATTGTAACAAAGTGTCTCACATGTTAAATTATTTTGGATCCTCTACTGGCAGAGAAATTGGCGCTTGAAGATGCAATTGGTGGAATGGCAGATACCTCAATAGATTTACTATGTGTGTTAAAATATAACTTCTAAAAATTGAGCCATCATCTAGAGCAGGGGTCCTCAAACTTTTTAAACAGGGGCCCAGTTCACTGTCCCTCAGACCATTGGAGGGCCAGATTATAGTAAAAACAAAAATTATGAACAAATTCCTATCACGCTGCATACATCTTATTTTGATGTGAAGAAAAAAAAAACGGGAACAAATATAATATGTGGCCCACAGGCAGTAGTTTGAGGACCACTGATCTAGAGGTTACTGAAACCTAAACTTTATAATATGTTACTATTTTTATAGCCTCATTCCTTGATTTAATGTAATTTTAGTTTACATGTTTTATTTTAAATTTACATTTTTGAGTAAGTGAATATTTTATTCAGCTTAGGCAAACTTGGACCAATTTCACCAGCAGCTTTATCTGATGATTTGAATTTTTGTTTGATTGCCTGCTTGTCTTTTGGGTTGTACTCAGTTGTGCTCAGGGCTTACTCCTGGCTCTTTGCTCAGGGATCACTCCTGGTGTGCTTGAGGAATATGCGGTGCCGGGGACAGAAACCGGATCAACCTTTAGCAAGGCAAAAAGACTCTATCTGCTGTACTATAGCTTAGGCCTCTCATCTGATTATTTGATTTATACCAGTTTTAGGAGCAATATCAATGAGCTTTTTGCACCAGCCACCCCTTTCTTGATTTTCCCTTTCCCCCAGAGAGGAAATACTTATTGACAGTCTATGATGCAATTTTTAACCTAAATTTGTAGTCTTTGTAATTGACAGTTAAAAATTCTTCATAACAACTAAAATTCAATTGAAAATGAGAACAATGAAACTAGCATGAAACATGAATGCAAAGTAGTAATTTGTCTCTTCTGAAAAGCATTCTCTCAAAAGAAATATTTTTCTGTAGTTTATTTATAATTTAGTAAGGAAGAAAGCCATTGAGTCAAATTAGAAGAACCAAAATCTGCAATTCTATTGTTTTTGATACTTTACTTCTTTTAAATATACTTTTTATTAGCACCTAAGGTTATTTAGAAAACTTGAAAATAAAGAGGCTTGCTACTTTTCATGGAGCCCTAACTTTAGAGAAAGGGATGAGGTTGAAATTGGGTTCCCTGAACTAAAAGAAGCTCCCTGAATAAAAGTGTCTTGGTTAATGTTCTTTTTTTATGGTTTATTTTAGCAGTAGCACCAATCCTCCCTCAAATGTTTACAGTACTCTGTTTGGGTAGAAAGTTCATGCCTTCAAGCATCCTTAACCTCTGGGATAGAGAGTGGTGAGGGGATTTGAGTGAGTGTCTAGAGTACAAAGGTTATGAACTACTTGTAACAACTTCCAGAATAAAAGCCCCTCTGGGTTTCACCATAGACCATGATCATTGGGCTGGTCTTTTTTTATTTTCTCATGGAGACTAAATTCTTGGATCAGAGGTCACTCACTTGTAGCATCCATCTGCCCACTGTTTGGTGAAGTGGTTCACCTAAAGACTAATGGTGTCTCGAGGTTGCTGTCATTGTTTGATCAAAGCAGACTCATAGAGAAGATCATTTAAAAGTTTTTACACAAACAGATATCTATGAAGAAAACTGAAGCGAGAAACAGACTCAGATACTTTACAGAAAGATTGTGAAATGTATGTTGGCTTTGTATATATTATTCACCTTTTAATCCTTGAAAGTATTTTTAAATCTTTTGTGTGAGAGCTTGGTCATACTTCTGTTCTGAATTGAAAATCAAATTGCTATTTGTTCCTTTTTATCTGTGTCTCATTTAAAACTAATTCTGAATTGTCTGTGTGACGAGAATTTAAGAGACCATTAGATGGATTAAAAAGTATTGCCCTTAAGCTAAAACAATAAAGTCTCTGTGTTTTCTTTTGAGCATTGCTAACCAATATGAAATACTTGGGCATTTCAGCTTAAGCTCATTGTCAGATAAATGCAAACACTTTAAGATGGAGAATAGGGTAATGGGGATAGAAAGAGTGGGCATTTGCCTTACATATTCTTTAAAAAAATTTTTTTTTGGTTTCAGTACTCTTTGTTTTGTTTTTGTTTGTTTTTGTTTTTTTTTTGTTTTGTTTTTGGGTCACACCCGGCAGAGCTCTGGGGTTACTTCTGGCTGTCTGCTCAGAAATAGCTCCTGGCAGGCACGGGGACCATATGGGACACCGAGATTCAAACCAACCACCTTTGGTTCTGGATCGGCTGCTTACAAGACAAATACCGCTGTGTTATCTCTCCGGGCCTTGGTTTCAGTACTCTTTATTTCCATTTCTCTTGCCTTTTTTTTTTTTTTTAAAACTTTTTAAAAAAAATTTTAAAGCATTGTGATTTACAAAGCTATTCATAGTTAAGTTTTAGACATGCAATGTTTTAGCTTTAATCTCACCACCGGCATAATTTTCCCTCCACCAATATTCCCAGTCTATCCCATCCCACCATCCCACCCCAGCCTGCCATCATAACAGGAACTTTTTTAAAAAGATATCTTTATTTAAACACCTTGATTGCAAACATGATTGTAGTTGGTCTTCAGTCATAGAAAGAACACCCACCTTCACCCAGTGCAGCATTCCCAACACCAATGCCCCAAATCTCCCTCCTTCCCACCCCACCTTCACCTGTATTTGAGATAGGCTTTCTGCTTTCCTCATTCATTCACATTGTTATGATAGTTGTCAGTGTAGTTACTTCTCTAACTGTACTAACCACATATTCTATCTTCCGTGCCCCATATGGTTCCTTGAGTCCTGCCAGAAGTGATACCTGAACAAAAGGCCAGGAGTAAGCCCTGAGCACTGCTGGTGTGGCCCAAAACCTAAAAAATAAAAATAAAATAGAGACTAGGTCAGATATAGAATAGGGAATAAGGCAATTGCTTTACATATGGGCAACCCCAGTTTATCCTGGCCACTAAAAACTGCATATGATCTTTGATCACAGTGGACTCTGAGAACATAACTAGGGGTAAGTCTTATGCATCACTCACTGAATATGGCTAACTCCCCACACTCCAAAAGATAAAGAGCATATGCAATTTTATTTCTCAGGCAAAACTCACAAGCTGCTTAATCAATCATTTTGTGGAGATTGTAGTGACCATAGCTATACATTTTTTAGGAGAAAGAAACACTTCATTTAATGCTTTTCAAGTTTTTCTAGTACAAGAAAAAGTAGACATTTCTTTTACCATATGACATTCACATAAAGGCAAAACAAAACAAAAAATCAAAGAAAGAAAAGAGAGAAAGGAGAAAGAGAAAAAGGGAAAGGAAGGAGGAAGGGAAGAAGAGAGGGAGGGAAGGAGGGAGAGAAAGAAGGAAGGAGGGATGGAATGAGAGAAGAAAGAAGGAAGGAAGAAAGGAAGGAAAGAAGGAAGGAAGGAAGGAAGGAAAAAAGAAGGAAGAAAGAAGATACTACTAGGGATTAGGAGATAGAATAGCTAAGCTTGTACCTGATCTGAGTCTTGATAATCCAAATGGAAAAAATGCATATATATACATATTATATATATACAATTCCTTACTGTGATAGGGCTTTAATATTTTCTTATACACCATTGTATTCAAGCTATTACTACCATGAATGTTAGCACTTGACTTATACTTCTGGAATAAAAAGTATTGAAATGCTCCATTCTGTGACCCAGGAGGCTACACAGCTACCTAGCACTTCTCAGGTTCAATTGTGCTAGATGACCTGATACAAGGGGAAACCACCCTCACAAAGCCTGTCTCCACCTTCTCATTCCTAGCATTTCCATTCCCCACCAAAACTGTTCACATACCCTGAGTGTTTTGGTGTTTTACTAGAAGGGTTTTTGTTTGTTTGTTTTTAAGAATGACCCTTCCTATTCAGCATTTCTTGGTTTAAAACATGCCATGCAGGGCCAGAGAGATAGCATAGCAGGGAGGGTATTTGCCTCATTGGAGTTTGTCCTGGGTTTGATCTTATCCCTGGCATCCCATATGGTTCCCTGAGCACTGCCAGTAGTGATTTCTGAGCACAGAGAAAGGAGTAATCCCTGAGCATTGCTGGATATGGCCCCAAAACAAAAATCAAAAACAGGTCTTGCAAATCCAAAACTAATAATGAAAAAAAGCATTGTTCATTACTGTCCAGTATACCTTTTCTAGTCCTTTGACTTGTGGAAAACTGTGTGGGGTTTTAAATATATGTATATCTGAACATAATACTCTACTTTGCAATTTGGTCAATGAACGAAAGACTTAGTTCTGATAAGAATATTTTTCCTTTGGTTTAGTTATATCTGTGTAAATTAAATGTTATATTGGGAAGATTCACATATTTTGCAGTATTATACATGTTGTTAATGTGGTTTAGGCCTCTTTTGTAGTTAGTAACCTAGTCCATGGTTATACTTAATATCTGTATGCCTCTGATGCTTTTTTTTATGTGTTAGAATTTAATTTATTCTTTCGTTTGGTTTGGGACTTTAACCCGGCAGTGCTGAGGGAACCGTGTAGTGCCAGGGGTTGAATTTGGGCCTCCTGCATTCAGTGTGTGTTCAAGCTCTTTGTGCTATCTCTCTGGACCTTGTTAGAAAAATTTAAATAAAAGTATTTGTAATTTGAGTGCCTGCAATATTAAAAAAATAAAAACCGAAGGAGAATAAGAAAAAGAAGAATAGGATATATACTTTTGCTTCTTTGGAAAGCCTGAAGATTAGATAATCGGCACAGTTAATACTTTAGGAACCTTGTGTCTCTCTTACTTGCCAATTTCTATTTGTTGAGTGTTGCAAGAGTTTGCTAATTAAACAATACACAAGATGTTTTGAGCAGAACTTGTAGACATTTCACCAATTGAACAATTTATTGCTGCTGTTTAAAAAAGTTAAGTTGGTGTTTATTAACTTTCTTGCCACGTTTATGAAGAATGGTGAATCGAGCACCAGGCCCCTGACTACATTCTTAAAGGGCTCTTATGCATTACTGACACTTGTGTTGCTGGAGTGCCTGTTATAATTTCAAGGCACAACTAGTAATTGCTGACTTTGTGAGTTTGTATTTAACCATAAGACTCTTGGATTGCCGTGAGGCCAAACAAATGAGAAGTTTGTCTATGGAAGAGAGGCTGGGAGAAAGGCTCATTTCTTCTTAAGAACAAATTTCACATTTTTTACTGAAGAAAAAACTCCCACATCATTTCTGATATAAAGGTAAAAATTGAGGGTTTTTTAAGATTAAAAGAAACCCCTTTCAAGTTAAGAATTTCCATATCATAATTTTTTGCAGATGAAACTACAAAGCAGTTTTATTTCATTAGTTCAGCACAAACTTCCATCACCAACTCTTTGTTGTTACAGTTCAGCAGGACTTAGGCGATTGGCCTTCTACTCTGGTGTCCAGTGAGTGAGCCCTCAGCCGTGAGAAGAGGAAGCACAAGAGTTTGTACTGGAACCCCCAGATTTCTCTAGGGGAATAGGCCCTTTCTGGTTGCCCTCATCTGCTGGACAGGTGATTTGACATGAATGATATGGCTATTTCTAAAATGCAATTAGTAGGACTATTAATCTAAACCTGACAAGAATGGAAAACTGTTCCATTCACCCAATACCTTACCTTATCCACAGCAAAGTGGGTAAAGTTGTGTGCTCTTTAATTCCCCGGCCCAATCGCCTGTTTTATCAGCCACACACAAACCGCTCAGAAGCAACAAGAGAAGCTCCTGCACAGGAAGTGGGTTTGAGTCTATTTGCTCTTTGTTGTGGTCAGTAAAGGAACTACTTGTGCTTTTTAATTAGAAGGGTGGGACCAAAGTCTTCTTATTGCAAATTGAATTATAAAGTATTTAAAAAAAAAAGAATGATTTTTTTTAAAAAAAGAAAGAAATTCACTTATGATCTCTCCTTCATTTAGTTCCCATCCTTTTTATTTAATGACTTCTCAGTTTTACACTTAACACATTTTAACTTAACCCTCTCCCACGTCCTCCGCAATTCTGAACTCAATTTCTAAAGTCACTGCTAGTTTTGCTTTTCAACTTGCAATGGATCCCCGTGGGCCTTGTGCTGGTGGGTGAGCGTGCCTGGGTGCTGGGTGTGCCTTTTTTTTTCTGGGCCTGGGATTCAAACATGCCCACGAACTCTGAATGCAGCCTTGCACATTTAGACTAGCCAGAAACGGTTCATCAGAAATTGCAGACAGCTGCTTGTGCTAAGTAGGATTTATCCTTAGAACTAGACAAGGAAATTTGTATTTCCTGTTTTAATTAGAAGGGACTTTCACAACATAAGAATAAAAGGCACGGTTTGCCCCAAAGACACACATCTGTTTTATATAAAAATAAATGCATTATAAGTGTGAGAAATTGCTTGAAGATGGTCATGATATTGAGAATAGGCTGTGTATTTACTTTATAGTCATCTGAGGTTTTCTTTTCCAGTAAGGTTAAGAACCTCAAGAATTTTTATGAGTGGTTTAGTGAAAAGCATATCCAAGCACTCTTGTGAATGTTATATTTGTACAGAAAGGTAAAGAGAAACTTTTTGCCTCATACACCTGCCAAACATATTTTCATGAAAGCAGTTTTTTCTTGGATATTTTGAAAGGAGACAGTATTTCTATTTTCTTCTACACAATTGTTGGCTTGGGGTGCAAACTGTGTAGAGTTTAATTGGATAAGAATGTTTATGTATGTGTGTTCTAAATTTGGAGTATTCTTATCAGATTATGACATATTATTTGATTTTGTTTCTCAATAAATCAACTTTATGCAAATATGCAAATTTTACTATGTTTTTTTAAGTATCATGGGATTCAAAGATATCATGGGATTATGGAATTAAAGGGCTAGAGTACATCATATTTAGGCATCCTATGTTCAATCCCCGGAACCACATGGTTTCCAGAGCAATCAGGCATGACCCTGAGCACAGATCAGCCCCTGATATCACGAGTTATGCTCCTTAACCAAAGAAAGTAAAGGAAATCATGTTGATGTAAAAAAGGAATCACAAATGCAGCAACAACAAATGAGCCCAGGAGATAGATCAAAGGACTGGAATGCATGTACATGGTCTTAGGTTTGGTCTCCAGAACACAGGGCAGAGTCCTTCTGCCCCTAAAAAATATTACTTGGAATGATGAAATTCTTAACAAACTTCATATCATCTTTTAAAATATTGTGGAGGGGCTGGGGCTCAGTTCTCAGGGACACATGTCTAGCATTAGCAAGAACTTGAGTGCCATCCAGGATATGACATGGCCCTCAAATACTACCACAGATACCCTGATGGTCTGAGAACTGCATCTTCAGGCCTGGAGCATTGAATTGTCTTGTCAGATTGGCCAAATAGCACAGGGAGTGGCCACCAACCATACGAGCACAATTTAATTAATTATCCTAAGCAATAAATCATATTGGGGGGCCCGGGAGATAGCATGGAGGTAAGGCGTTTGCCTTTCATGCAAAAGGTCATCAGTTCGAATCCCGGTGCCCCATATGGTCCTCCGTGCCTGCCAGGAGCAATTTCTGAGCATGGATCCAGGAGTAACTCCTGAGCACTGCCAGGTGTGACCCCCCAAAAAAATCATATTGGATACAATAATTACTCACGACCCTTATTCTAAAAGCATGTGCCTTGAGGGTGAAGAGTTACAGGAGTGAAGGTGCTTTTTGCTTTGCCTACAACCAACCCAAATCACCGACATCACATATGGTTCCCTGAGTACTGTCAGGATTGATCCCTGAGCCCAAAACCAAGAGTAATCTCTGAGCACAGACTGATTTACTTTTAAGTATGGCAAAAACAAACAAACAAAAAAATCAGAAAGAGAAAGAAAATGCTTCTTAAACATTAAAGAATTTCTCTCTCTCTCTCTCTCTTTTTTTTTGACTTTTGGTTTTGGGGCCACACACAGTGACACTCAGGGGTTACTCCTGGATATGCACTCAGAAACCGCTCCTGGCTTGGGGGACCATATGGGACACCAGGGGATCGAACAGTGGTCCGTCCTAGGTTAGCACACGTAAGGCAGATGCCTTACCGCTTGTGCCACCACTCTGGCCCCAAGAATTTCTTTTTCTTTTAAAATACATGAATATAGGACTGGAGAGATATCATGGAGGTAAGGCGTTTGCCTTGCATGCAGAAAGATGGTGGTTCGAATCCTGGCATCCCATATGGTCCCCTGAGCCTGCCAGGAGTGATTTCTGAGCATAGAGCCAGGAGTGACCCCTGAGTGCTACCGGGTATGACCCAAAAACCAAACCAAACAAAACAAAACAAAAAACATGAATATAGTTAAGTCAAAAAATAAAAAATATATTATATATTATGAAATTTACCTTCCAACTAATTGCTATAACAGTAGAACATGATGCAAATTTATATTAACTTATAGCCATCTTTTCTCCTCCATGCCTTTCCTTCTTTTCATTGTTGTTGTTTGTGGGCTACACCCTACAGTGCTCCAGGGTTACTTTTGGCTCTGCACTAAGGAATGTGATACTTGGATATAATACTGGTGATACTTGGGGGTCATATGGTATGACAGGAGTTGACCTTGTATGTGTGTGTCTGTGTATATATATATACATATGTATATACATGTATATATATGACCTTGTGTATATATATACACATGTATATACATGGCCACATTCAAGGTAAGTCCCCTACCCACTGTACTCTCTCTCTAGCCTCTATGCCAGTTTTAATTTTGCTATCTGACAAAAAGAACCTTTAGATTGTTGAGGTTCACTACTCCTCCTCTTTCCACTGCCTTTCCCTGTTGATGTTTCTGTGAAGATCCACCTTGCATGCATGCTTGGTCATGTTGCTCCATAGTTGGCTTGTGGTGTTGAATTTCTTGGGGTTCATAATCCTTAGGATGTGGTGCTTCAAACTAGGCTCCCTGAGGTTGTTACGTGCTTCACTTGTAAAGCTCAGATACATTCTGGATGTAGTGTTCACCAGGAGTCTCACACTTTCAGTTATGATTCTTAAACATGTACTCACAGAAGGATGCACAGCTAATCAGGTGCTTGCTGGGATTTCTGTCAGATCATTTTAGAAGTAGTGCTTGAATATAGGTCAAAATTGCTTGCAGTGTTGCAGAATCTATAAAATGGAGCTGCCAAGCTGTCAAGATTATACTCAGTGCATGCTGTTGGCTAGAACCTGGGCTAGAACCCACAGTTTCATGTCTATAAGACAGACACACTAGACACAGCCATCTTCTGGTCCCCTAATTTGAGTCCATCCTTGAAGTGCTTGTGCTTCTTCCTTTGCTAGTTCCCTAACTTTATTCCATACCAATATCGATAAGAAGGGAGAAGGGTGCATATTCAAAGGTGGGAATGTTTAAAAGAAAAACAGCCAAAATACTTGTTGGAAACCTAAAGAACCAGCAGAAAAGATAAAGGAGAGATTCAAGAGAAAGAACATGGAAGGTCTTTATATCATAGTAAGAAAGGAGTATAATTTTATACTAAAGATAATTGAAAGCTCTTCCGATTTTATCACTGGAATTAAATATTCAGATTGGTCTTTTATGTTTGTTCTGTTCCCTCTCTCCTCCCACTTACCTTCATTGTTGTTGTGGAAATAACTAGGGATCTCCTGTACATCTGATGGAGTGTAACTAGAAATCTCTTACCATGCTAGTACCAGAGACTGATTTGAACTTTGAGGGTCATGCTCAGTGCACACGGCAGTGCTGGAAATTCGAATTTGTGATTATGGTCTTGCAAAGCAAGTGTTTTTAAGCCTCCAAACCCTGATGTATTTTTTGAAACTATCTCTGGATTCTGAGTGAATAATAATAACTCTTTTAATGATTTTGGATATTGTTCAGACACTGAGATAAGTACCTTAGGTCAGGATTAGAGGGGCAGAGATAACAAGTTCTGACTGGAGAAATTTGGGGTCTATATTTGGAATTTAGAGTCAATAAAATTCCTGATACATTTTTAATCCCCTGGGATGTGGGAGAGAAAAAAATTATAGACAATTGATGACTCCTGAGTTTGAAGTACTACATGAGTTCCTGATTGGAGTACTCTAGCTAAATACATTTAGCACACACTCTGTTTAAACACACAGAGCTCACATTCTGCTTTCCCTAATCCCCTATGCTGTTTTTTCTAAGCACAGAATCACATACTGTTTTAATCCCCTCTCACACCCTATCTGATTGACTGACAGAGTTCACACCCTACTTTTCCCAATATAAATATTCCTTTCCCACCTAAAATAAGTGATCCCTAAGTGGATCGTGGATGCTTCTTTGTGAGTGCTCTACTTGCCTGGGCTCCAACTTAACCAGCTACTTCTGCAATTTGGGATCTGATCTCACCAGTGACATCTACATCTGGCTTCCAAATAGAGACCTGAGAAGACCTCAACAAAATGGTGGCTGATATGATTCCCTGGTGGATTCAGGCCATGATGGTCACTTTGTTTTGGACTGAAAGTACTATGCCCTTTACTGTGCCTTTTACTGTATCCTTTACTAAAATTGTGACATACATGGTGGGCAGCTTTATGTTACTCTGGTGCATTCACATGCATCTCTCACTCCAGACTATGCATGTCAAGCATATAGAATTTCTTATGCATACATGCCCCCAAGAAGGTACAGGCCCCTTACTAGTGGTGATACTCTCTCGAGCTAGAGGTTTACCCAAGGCCAATAATTTATATCCACTACTGATATAAAACCAGAGAGACCAGAATTGGGAAAAGGTATCTATCTGCCAGGGCCAGTATATCAGAGTGTGAAGATGCATATGATGAGCCAGCCACTACCTCTTTAGACTCAGAGCCTGAAAATGACTCAGTAGAAAGGATCCACTCTTCCTTCACCACTCCATAGAGATTATTCTAGGTGTAGTTCCAGGAAAAGCTCACCATTAGTATCTAGGCCCAATGAGCTTCATCATTCCTCCCCTGACCATTTGGAGACTAATTAGCCTCAATCTTATGAGGGCTTGAAAATGGACATACTCAGCCAGTTTAAAAAGGACTGTGTCGGGGCCGGGCAGTGGCGCTGGAGATAAGGTGCCTGCGCTAACCTAGGTCGGACTGCGGTTCGATCCCCGGTTCCCCATATGGTCCCCCGTGCCTGCCAGGAGCGACTTCTGAGCAAATGGCCAGGAGTAACCCCTGAGCGTCGCCGGGTGTGGCCC
>PVKC010006215.1:0-31564 GCA_004027635.1 Crocidura indochinensis | reverse complement strand
ATCAAATACGACATCTAGTGAGCATTGTAGCGATAAAGATATGCACCACATAATTGCCATGGTCTTGAGATAAGAAACATGACAGAGCGCAAAAAATCAAAGAGAAAAGAAAGAAAAAGTATATATATGGAAAATAGTGGGCTACTACTTCTATATCTACACCAAAATGAGAAGGTCGACATAAACTAGGTAAGAGAAAGTAACACTCTTTTCAATCAGACTATGTGTTCCTTTAAGTATATATTCCTTACTCTCTCATTCTCTTTTTATTAATCTCTTCTCTCTTTTTAAGCTTTTAATCTATTTTCAATTTAAGGCACCATGATAGGGTTTTATGCACACAGCAATCCAACTCTATACCTTCTACAATATAAGCTACCTCTACCTAATTCTGGATCCTTTTCCAATTCTTTTCCTTCTGCCATTCCTAGAAGCTCGATTTTATAGCCTCTTTGTCTTGAAAATTTCTTGGATCTGGAGGTCGTTGTTATTTTTTTTCCCCAGATATAAGAATGAAGATAGACTGACTCTACAATTTAAATAATTGATGGTTGGTCAATGTGCAGGATAATTTTCTTTCTTTCTTTTATAAAGAATGCATTACTTGGTGGTTGGTTATACTGAAAGCTTCACTTTCTAAGGCATGCAGAAATGACATACATGCCATTTCTTATTCAACATCTTCTTTATCTTTTCTTTTCTCATAGACACTGAGTTGCACACTTTTCATGAGTCTACTTTACATTTAATATTGCCTTTTTATTAAGAAACTTTTAATCATCTAAATATATATATTTATAAAACAGAATATACATATAGATATAAAACAGAGACCAGGCCAGTCCATGTATGCTTATTTGAGGAGTCTGGCTTAAACCTATATATTTAAAGTTCCAGTGTCCTAATAATAAGCTCTTTAAAAGACATATTTTCTTTTCTTCAGTTTAATTTATGATTTTACTTCTTTAGATCTCTAAAGATAGTGTTTTTGACATCCCAAACAACATATTGACACATATACCTGTATTTTTTCTTTATTCAACAATTATGGGAAGTACTTTCATGAGATCAAAGATCATGTAGCTACAGAGGAAGGTAACAGAGTGATTACAACAATGGACACTTTAGGAGGACACTATGGCCTCCCCAAATTATTTCTTTCTAGAGATGTGACCCACTTTGAATCTGATAGTAGGGTCATAATTATGGTGAAAGTCCAACAGAATCTAATTTGCTTTTCCCAAAGTTAGCCAAACCTTGTACCTGCAAACTCCCTTTGGATTTTGGACTCTTGTTACTAAGCGTTATTGAGCTTCTATTTCTCTAAACACTAATTTTCTGTTTTATTAGTCAAGGCAATAAGATCCCCTTCAAAATCAAAGCATTATGAAAATCTGCATGATTTTGTTGTGTTGGTCAACTACTTTGCCTTGTTTGAATCTTTCGTGGAATGCCTCTGCTATGTGTGGGAGTGATCAGCTTTAAAGTGTTGGGCTAAGTACTGATCAGTTCAATTGCTGAAGTATACAGCTCAGCATATCTCACTTGAGTTTTGTGACAGCTTGCTAAAGCCACTTCTTGTAATCTTATTCCATCTTTCATTTGGCTCCAGAGAAAGACAAATCCAATCTAACCATCCTCTCTCGCTTTCAAAACATACTGTCTCTTCATTGCCTCTAGTGGTGTTTTTATATCATGCTATATAACACCTGACGAGTACTGGTCATTTGTGGGAGCATCATAGGAAAACTATAGTACTGATAAATTATCTATTCTTAATTTTAAAGTTTATTTACATTTTTTGAGGGGGGATGTTCAGGGCTTATTCCATGCTCTGTCTTTGAGGAATACTCCTTTGTGCTATATTCTGGGGATTATGCAGTGCTGAAGTTCCAAACCAGGTTTTCTGCAAGCAAAGTATGTGCTCTAGCCTATTGAGCTAAAATTGTTTTTTAAATGTGAAGTAGGCTAGATTCAAATTAATCTCTATGACAACAGTATTTACATTAACTATTATTTTACACTACTTGTGTGTATGTACGTGAGAGATATCATGGTGATGAGGATAGTGATGTTAGCTAGACTAGCTAGTCTAGTCTAATGAGGGGGTGGAGTGGTAAAATTTCCACTTTACTTATTCTTCCCATTGCCCAATGATTCTTTTTAATAATATTTTAACTTATTAAGAATTAGTATTTTATAAGTTATTAACTATATTGATGTAAGTTTACTCATGGATAAAGTCTGAAAAAGAAGACAAAAGACACATCTAGATGAAGAATGTTTCAATATTTATATTTGGAAATACTTTTTTATTATGAAATAGACCAAACTGGTCATAAAAGCAAAACTTGCAAGAGGATAAGACATAAAGGTAGTTAAAAATCTCTATATTTTATTTTCTTTAATAATAATACACAATATTTACCTTTTTTTTTTTTTTGGTTTTTGGTTTTTGGGCCACACCCTGTGACGCTCAGGGGTTACTCCTGGCTATGCACTCAGAAGTCGCTCCTGGCTTGAATATTTACTTTTTAACAGCATGTGATTATTTGTCCTTCTACCATTACCCATATTATGGAGTGCTAAAAAGAAAAAAAGATTATTTTTCAAAACAAAACATGATACTCCTAACAACTTCTATGCTGAGAAATTTTATGTTAAGTAACTGGTTTTGTGCATTTTTTCCACATTCTTATAAAAGTTTTTAAATCAGTATTAAGTTTTGTTTCCAAAAATATCTATGTTGCTTTTTTAATTTTTTTAAAATAATTTTGATAGATATAAGGAGTTGGAAAAGTCAGGAAATATAAGTCCCATTGAAGAGTCATTAATCTGGTGTCTTGACCTAAAACTAAGGCTGTGAGAATGGCCTATCAGTTTTGTCTGATCCTTTCTGGCATACCAACCTTCTCACTTTCAGTCCGTCTTTTCTCTCTCATTACTCCTGCTGTACCCATTGGTGTGACTTGTTTCCAGCATCCTGGGTATTCTTATGTATACATATTTTTCCACTCTTCTTCCTTCTGCTGGGCACTGCTTTCCTGTCATTATCCAGTAACTCTTACAAGATATATTTTACACATCATTCCCACAGAACGTTTGTCCTAGTAGCCTTCCTCTCCTTCACCAATTGAGTATATGAATCCTATGGACTGTTGCAGTGTCTTAGCTGTACTTCTATATTGAAAGTGAGTTATGATGAATTCATTGTATATCTCCACTATTGTTTTCTAAAATTACTGCAATTTGGGACTTGGTGTTTTAATAATTTCTTTCTGGCTGATCTTTTAAAATTTCAGGGCTGTAACAAGCTGTGTTTCTTGAGAAGTAGAATGTGAAATGGACTTGGGTGAGTGAAGTATTCACTGGGGAGTGCTCTGGAACCAAAACGAAGGAAGAAATGGGAGGGGAAATTTTACTGAAGGTTATGAAAGCCACAGAGGCCTCATCTTAGCTTTCAATGATCCCTGGAACTGGAATGATCTCCAAGTTATAATAGAAACAAAGAATTTGGACCCCAGCAAAGACTGGTCATCTAGGATGTGGGCTAATCCTCCTGGAAGGGTGTGTGATCTGAACCAGGCAGTGGAAGCAAATCCCAAGAGGTCTGGCAGCTTAGAACTCTAAAATCCTTCACTTCTGTAAGAGAATCTAGTAAGAATGGACACTGCATCTACCATAAGATCATATACTTCTTTTGCCAGTTATCTGAAGAAAAGCAAAATACATCTGAATTTGGGAAATTGGCGAGAGGAAGAAATGACAATGGGCACTTTCTTTCTGCTGTATTAGCATAAATGGGTTTAATGAATAGGTTTTTTGTAATAAGGCAATATGATAACTTTGTTTTTAAATAAGACCATATGATCTTTCTTGCTTTTGTTATGTGCTTGGGGTTACATTCGGCTCAATTCTTGGGAGAGGGGGTTGGTTCCAACAGTGCTGAGGGGAGCAAGAAATAATCAAAACTGTGACTGTGATCAAAACTGTGAATACAAAACCTGTACTCAATCCACTACCTATCTCTCTGGTCCAGAAAATGTGATTTTTATAGACACCCTTAAATTTGAAGACTTCCAACTTTAAGAGCAACAAATGCACTGTTAATAACTATTTCAAATAAATGTTTACTATCATTCTATAAGCATTTGTTGGCTACTCAAAAGGCACATAGCACTAGAGTAAGAGGGTGTATGATAAACAGTAAAAACAAAATAAGAAATCAAATATTAAGGAGAGTCAAACTACTTGCTGTCAACTAAGAACTTTTAAAAACAGTTAATCATAGTACAAAGTAGGATGAAACTTTAGAATGAGATAGCAAATGAAAAGAGCTTTGAACCTTCAGATTATAATAGGACTCTTTCAGCAAATGTTTGTTTCTACTTTTCTGACTGAAATATATTATTCAACTTCTATTGCTTCTGCAACTAATGATCTCTACTTAAAACAGTGCTTCTCAAGTAGTGGGGCATGCCACCCAAAGGGGAGTGAGGCTCCATAAAGGGGGGTGCCTTTGACCTCGGCAAACACTGTCATAACAAGCTAAACCCCGTGTTTATGTCTCTGTATGTCTCTGGAGCTGAGAGTTGCTGTGTCCTGCTTCAAACCCCGCTTCGAAAAGCTATGCATTGCAAAACGTGCTCATTGTAGCCATGAATCCAAACATCACCTCTGATTAAGAAATCAGCTCAAATTTTTTATATATTTTTGTTTTGCAGACTAAAGTTTTTTTTTAATAAAGATACTATTTACAGTCACACAGGGGGGGCACAAAAATGTTTTCTTCTTCTTAGGGGGGCATGACAGAAAATAATTGAGAAACACTGACTTAGAAGAAGGGGTACTCATATGAAATTCTACAGCTGCTATTGAAATAACACAATCATAATTCTTCTTTTGTCCATTCATTCCATTCTTTTGTCATTCTATAAGTGAATAGCCCTTTACTGATCAGGTTGGTTCTAGAAGGTGAAATAAGTCCCCAAATTTAATTTTAATTCCAACGCTGGCCCTACAGCCCTACAACCTTGAGGCCTGTGCACTGGAAGTGTGCCTCAGCTCATTCTCTTCATGTCCTAAAGTAACTGCCCTGTTCACTTCCCCTTTGAGAGGCTCTCCCTTCCAGATAATGACTTCTAGGTTTATAAAGTAACTTTCTTTGTTTTCCCTACCTTATCTTTAATTGCTATGATGACAGTACCAATGAATAAGACATTATGTATCTCACTCTCTAAGATTTAGTAAAAGGGAAGCAGCATACTGAATCACAATAGCAAAGTTCTAAATTATGCTTATGAGGCAGTGCTGATGAAAAGAGAGTGGTTAAACATTAATTTGCTTAGAAAAAAATTGTTCTTAAGACCAATACCAAGTGTCAGCAAAATGAAAAACAATTGATTCATCAAGTTCTTACCTCTCAGTATATAGAAACTGAGAGTATAGCTCTATAGGTTCTTCTGAAACAATTTTAGTCCACAGTTTTCCTTATTAAACAATACCTCCCACTCAGTCTAATGTTCTATATGTTCAAACTATAAAACATCAGTTAACATCCTCCTCTGTCTTTGACCTGAGAGATAGAAGAGAAGGGGACCCTGTAACTGTTGAGTCTGTTGATTTTCTTGCAAGATTTAGCATTACCACTCTTGTATCCTGCCAAAAGTAGATATAAGGTGCCTGAATCATTTTGATCTTTTGAGAAACAATTTAAATATAAGCTCTAGTTGTTAAGAATTTATTAGCTGGATAAAAGAGTGACTGGTAGGGTGAAAAGAGTGCCATGCTTGGGCTAAGATTTATTTCTATAGACATATCATACACCATAGGACATATAGAAGCGTACAGGACATACCATAAGCTTCATCTTTCCCATTTACAAAATGTATCACACAATTCTTTTAAATTGAGGCAGCAGGTTCAACAGCTTTACCAACGGTGTAAAAACTTGGCACGAAAATATACAGTTTAATGACCAATTATACTTTTAAAAACTTCTGCCAGTTTTGACTGTTTCATATAATTTGTCCATTTTATCTTTATTTTAGTCAATAAATGCCTTAGAAGCCCAAAATTCATGTAGTTTTTATTCTGTTAATAAATAAACTCTATCATCTAAGTTTAGCTACTCCTGCTATTCTTCTTCATACTTATTAGCTTTATTTCTATTACTACTTCTTATGACAGAGTACTTACTTTGATTAAGTAAATAACTTGCAAAGATTTCAGTTTGCATATGGAATATATGAGTCAAGCATCAAATGATGTTTATGATTCTTATTTTGGCTTGAGAGGTACAATTTCCCAGTTATGTTTGGAACTGAAATTTTTAAATAGCTCTAATCACCTTCAATGTCTATCTGACCCTGATGCAAAATCTTCTTGGACTTTCTGGTGAAGAATTTATGTGAGGTCAGTGATTTTTACTGTTCAAAGGTTACAGTGCCACATAATTCAGCAGAACTACATCAGTGTCAGCAGAACTACATCTTTCCTGGCCCGAGTTTTTATATTACAGGCTGAAAAAGAAAAGTAAGAAGAAGGGCTCTATGACATTTTATTGCCCAGTAAATGGACAGATCTTTGTTCACTTTGTCAGCACAAGCACTTAGGAATTTGGATAAGGGTTCTCTTTGCTACTGCTCTGAACTTTGCATTTTGAACATATCAAGTTGACAAGCTAGTAGTCCTGAGATAGAGCAAGAGAGTCAACTATGCAGGCAAATAGTTGGAGGGAGTTAGTGGTGCTTTTATCCTACAGCAATGATCACTAAGTTAGTTAGGTTATCACAGAGAAGTTTTATCTCGCCCAGCTGGAGTCCATTGTGAGACTCTAGAATACAAGTAAAGATCTATTTTTAACTGCAACTCCACAGACGAATAATTGAACACATGATTTGTTCAATTCAGAAGATTGTCTTCACCTCAAGCATCCTGTAATGATTAGAGCTTCTGTCTTTCTGCATCTCAAAAATTCCAAGAGTTGAACATGTTGGAGAGGGCTTTACTTTTTTTCTTATGATTCTTATGGCTGGTTGTTTGTAGACACATCAAAGCAGTGAGCAGGGCATTCCTGGCTCTGCACTCAAAGACCATTTCTGGTTGAGACTAAAGGACCATATGGGGCCAGCTGATCTCTGGTCAGCTGTTTGCAAGGAAGTGCCTTGCCACTGTACTATCAGTTCAGTCCTGGCTTTGCAGTTTTTAAACTGAGTTGTATGAAGCAACAGTGTCTCTCTAACTGGAATGCCATAAAGTATCTGAGTACAATGCCCACATGAGAGTTTTAATATGTGAAAATGAGTAAAGTTAGTCAGAAAAAGAGACACAGAATGATCTTTCACATATGTGGGATATAAAGAAACATATTAAGGAGCTGACAAATGACAAATAACAACAGAATCTGAGAACTGGTATACATCTCTGAGCTGGTGGGGCAGAGGAAGCTGTGGTTGTAGAAGTGAGGGGACACTGGGATAATATTGGAGGGAAGTAGACCCTGGTAAAGAGTGTGGCCTTGACAGAGTGTCAAGAGTGCCTTTATCCCTATTACATATCACAGTGCCCAGATATATTTTCAATTTACAAGAATACAGAGATTTTTATTCCCATGACCAAAGTTTCTTCTAAAGTGAAACTTAAGGTTTGCATTAGGAACTTTAAGGCCTAGTCCTTTGCAACTAGTGAATTTGTTAGTCTGGCTCGTTGTCATGGTATTTTTTTATTAAGAAAAAAAACTATTTTCTAACTGTACTCTAGATTTTAGGGATAAACATCTAAAAAATTATAAAAGAATCTAGGACCCTTTTAGGTTTTGCTGTCAATTCTCAATTTCTGATCTTTGCTTTTTAAATACATTTCAAATTTTGGATAAGTGGCTCCACCTAGTGTAAGTTAGAAGTTCAAAAATAATGTATGGCTATAAGAAAAAGAAAAAAAATTTTCAATACACTCCTTTGTGAAATAATGCAAAACAAACTAAAATGACATTTCATAAAATGTTTTATGGCTTAATAATTTGTGTGATATAAGGTCATAAGAGCATTCTCTTTCACACAAACTCTTAATTTGTGTCTCTATTTAAAGGTAAAATTACATTATAAGTTAATGTGTTAAGTTTTAGTTTTTTAACATTTTTTTCCTGTATTAAATAAAGTTAAATTCTATTCCCCCTGCTGTAACAAGATAATCTTAAATGAAATAGTTTGGTTGTTTAACAATAATAAATCTAGTGTTACTGACTAGCATTGAACTTTTTATTACTTTTTAAAATGTTTTTATTGAACTAAAGAACTGTGATTAATAAAGTTACTGATAATTGAGTTTTAGATATGTAAAATTTCAACAGCAATGTACAGCTAGTGTCAATTCCCATCACTAGTATTCCCAAACTCTGTTCTCTCCAATTCCAACCTCAGCCCCTGCCTGTCACTTGGCAAGCACATTACAAAGAGCATAGACCTTAAATCTCTATGACATTGAAATTTGGAAGGGGCACACTCAGCAGTGCTCAGGGATACCCTGCCTCTATGCTCAGAATCATTCCTGGCAGGTTCTGAGTTCCCCATATGTCCTATGGGATGCTGGGGATTGAATCTGGGTGAGTCACATTCAATGTAATCGCCCCACCTGCTGTACTATTGCTCTGGCCCCTAAACTTTTTAATTTTTATAAATCTCACTGACATTGAATTTTTTAAGTTTTATAAATCTCACTGACATTGATTTTTTTTAATTTTTGAATTTAGATTAACATTGTTTAAATAATTTTTATATCACCATCTAGTTACTTTTGAAAATGTTTGTTTTTCATTCAGCTTTGTTTTTAAGTGGGATTGTACTACTATTGATAGTGTACATTTTTAAAAATTTGAAAATATCCTTGTGGTATGTGATTAATTTTTTATTTTTATTTTTCTTATGGGTGATAAAATTCTAGAGCTTATATCTATTGCCACTGAGGTCCAAAAGCAAAATAAATACAAAATTGAAGATGTGTATTTCTACATACAGGAAAACGATTTAACTTGATGATATGGGATATTGATAGCTAAGCTGAGAAATTAAATTGACATGAGTGTTCCTTGCATAATTAGTGTTGTATATGTACTTACTTCCTTCTATGTATCAGCATTACTAATGTATATAAACTTAAAAAAATTGTTGTGACACCAATTCTCTCTTGATTGTTTTGTTGTGGTGGTTATTGTTTTGAGACCATACCTATAGAATACAGAGATCACTCTGTGCTCAGAGATCACACTCAGTGGTGCTTGGGGTTCAAATCTAGTGCTGAGGTCAAACTTGGGTTCGCAGTAAGGAAAGGACTTTACCTGCTCTTCTATTTCTCCTGCCCCAGCACCAATTCTTTATGTCAAATGTTTATCACTGTATTATAAAATAAAATAGGGGCTACTTCACATGACCAGTAGTACTCAGGGGTTTCTTGTTTTCTGGGTCCAGCAAGGGCATACTCACCATCTAGCTGACTGTGCTCAGGGCCATTAAGGCCACTACCAGCAGTTTTAAGGGTCACTAGCTCTACATCCAGTGGTGCATGTTTGCAATGATGCATGTGACACTGGGGATAAGACTCAGCGCCTTTCATATGCTAGGAATGTGTTCTACTACTTGACTTATCTTCCTGGCCGCTAATCACTAATGTTGACTTCTTGTTGTAGGACTGGGGATATAGCTCAGTAATAGAGTGCTTGTCTTGCTTATGTGAGGCCCTAAATTTGATCCCTGGTGCCACAAAAAGAAAAATGTAGTATGTATCAGGTTCCAAGAGAAAATCCTACAGTTTACTGGATACTAGTTTGTTATTTGAAAAAGAACTTCTAGTTTGAGGGCTTGACAGGATTATAATTGTTAAATCAACTAGAATTCCATTCCCTGTAATACATGGTCTCCCAGCATCACTGGTTGCAGCTCTAGAGTCCCACAGTGCCTCTGGAATTGCCCAGTAAGGCCTGACACTTCAGGCCTCAAGCAGCACCATATCCTCACAGCAAAATGTATTGAGAATTTCCCATGGGGTTCCAGGCTTCCTGAGCACTGTTTAGGTGTGTACACACACGTACATACACACACACACACACACACACACACACACACACACAAACACACACACAAACTTTTTAATTTAAGAGACTAAGAAATTACATTTTCTAAGATTATATAATCCTTTATTTATATATGTAGACCAGTCTATGACGTCAATAAGAGATACAGTAGAAAAAGTAAGGATCCTTTTTTTTAATCCTTCCCCTTCTCCAACAATTAGAACATTCTGTCTGAAATGAAGGTGTTATCGTAAATTCTGAATTCTAAGAGGAACAGGTCTCAGACTATTTTGGAGTTGAGAATGTGCACTTAAAAATTTATTTGGGATCAATGAAGAGTTTTTGTTTATATAAGCATATGTATTGATGCTTCTTGTTTCAGAAACCAAAATCAATAATATTTTAAATATTCATTAATCTATCAAAAATAATACAACATGCAAAGTAACTACATTTGCAAGGAATGACAATGTAAGAACAGTATTGTTTCATATTTTTAAGTCTCCTTAATGCTTAGTTTAGAAGATAACTGGTTTTCATCTGTTATGTCTTATTAATCTATTTTGCTATTATTTTGTTTATAATAAGAAAATAAAGAACAAAAATTGTTATGACAAATGGAATGAATTATTAATTGTATTATACTTTAGGCAACATTAGAATTGTGTTAACACTTATGATATCGATGTAAAAAATACTACACCTCAATATCACCTAAGTGTCCAAAACCTTGTATTACTTTAAGTCACTGTAAGCTGGGAAGAAATGTTTTTTCAGTAGACAAATATTTTGGTTGTTTTGCCAGATAATTCTTTGACTTTGGTGACTCATAAAAGCATTTTGAGGAACCCTTAGAAGTTCCTGATTCTCATTTTGAGAAACTGCTGCTCTGAGAGATTAGATCTAGTTTCCTATCTTCAGCACTTCCATTTCCCAGCGATGAAACTTCAGCAAGTCACTTAACCTTTGACATAAATGTAACAAAAATTAGAAAAAGGTATATGTGGAATCTGGCAGACCAAAATCACAGAAATAAACTGGTGCCATGAAGCTTGTGTTATCGAGCAATGCTGCTATTACTCTAAGCAGGGGTGGTATGTGAAGTTCAACTTCTAGAGACCAGAAACGAAGTTTCACCTGGCTCAGGATGTCTGGGAATAAAACTACATGGAAAACAATGTTCCTATTGATAAACAAAGGTCTCCACATGCTTTGGTTATCTTGCTTTGTCCAACAGAAAAGTATGCAGAGGAATTTGATGAATCTAGGTCTTGTAGACTTTGTTTTCATCTATAGACTTGTTTAATTCTGGCAAAATCTGGGAGAAGGGATTATAAAGTGCTGGAAAATATACTGCTAACAATAATTGAAAAAAACCCTTTCAAATGGGACCAAAGTGATAGTACAGCATAGGGTGTTTGCTTTGCATGTGGCTGACCCAGGATGGACCTGGGTTCGATCCCCAGCATCCCATCTGGTCCCCAAGTCAGGTGTAGTTTCTGAGAGCATAGTCAGGAGTAAACCCTGAGCGTCACAAGATGTGGACCCAAAACAAAAACAAAACAAAACAAAAAACCTTTTCAAATGACTTGTCATTACTAGAACCCTATCAAATAACCCCATGAATAGAAACCATATTATGTATTTAGAAGGATCACATCATAGTTTCAGTTTTTAAATCACTTTTTAGCAACAGAAATAAAATCTTCACAAGCAACCTATAATTTCAAGGACAGGGGTCAGGGAAATTTCTTTCTCAACATTTTGCAGATGAACAGAACGAGGTTATTTCTTTTTCTTCAGATTCTCAGTGATATCATAGAAATTATTACAGCCAAAAGTTAGATCATCTCCTGCTAAATCCTTTTTTAAAAAAATTTTGGTCTGTGTTGGTTATCTACAAATATTGGAGACCCATATGTGACCTGCCTAAGAGGACCCTGCTAATCAGAGGTTAGATTCCAGGTCTCTGACTTAGCAGTGTTCCTTTGGGTAGGTCACACTCAGCTTCTGAAGGTCTCAGTCTTCTCATTCATAACACAAAGAAGTAAGACTCCAGTGGTCTTGCTCACAGTATTTGTTAGAAATATTTTTCTGGGTCCCAGCCCAGACATAACCAAGCAGGACCCAGCAATTAGTATTTGATGAGCCTTCAGAAGACAGTACATTCTACAATTTGAGAGCCACTGGACATTGAGAGCCATTGATGTCTTTCTAGGCCTCTAAGAGTTTCAGAGCTGTAAGGATCTAAGAAGACATGTGGCTCATTCCGGCCCTCAGGCAGGAATTTGTCTGGAGCAATCAGAATACAAAATTGTTCTGTTAGAAATATCCAGACATGGAGTCTCCCTTAGCTGGCTTAGTTCCTTCTTTAACCACTTTAAGAAGTTCATATCTTATTATACAAAATATATTTTCAGAAGTGTTTTTTTTTTGTTTTGGTTGTTAAAGACTTTTGGTTTAAAGACTTTTAAAGTAGAGCTGTAAATTTTTTAAATCTGTAAAGTCTCTAAAAAGGAGCTGTAAAGATTCTTCAGGGTATGTATGCATAGTGGGAGGGGAGTAAAGTAGAATATACATTAGATCTATATGTGTTGTTTATATTCTCTTATGTATATTACATATAGCTATTTAATATACATAAGGAGGCTATAGATTCAAGGAGAATATTAGATTACTGAATACCCATCTATGACCCTCATGGACTTGGTTGAGAAACACTGTCTTAAGGTATTTCTTGGCAAATTGTAAGCACATTTTCATAAGTTCTGTAATAGAGACTCATTCCACATATGCCCTCTAGTTTCTATTTGTCAAATATCTATGAAACACTTCCTTTTGAAAAAGATGTGGTTTTTGGTTCATGGGTATTGAGTTGATAGTTACATCTTTCTCTTCTATGAGCTTTTACACAATTATCAGCAAAATTAGAAAAAATATAAATAAACCATAGATTTCTTCTGTAAAGAAATTATTGGCTATAATAATTGGTGGGAGATTCCCTTCTAAGGGGTGGTATAGAGAGGGTGTGTTTTGAGCCATCACCACCCTATACAGTACTCAAAGGTTGTTCCTGGCTCTGTGTGTCTATGGTCAGGAGTGTCCCCTAATGGTGGAGGGTATTGATTTGGTTCTGCTACATGCAAGTAAGCACATTATCTTTTGTGTTATCTCTTTGCCTCCCATGGGAGGGGAATTCTTAAGAATGATAGCACATAAATTGGCCTATGGAAATGGTGAGCTGCAGGAGATCTTGTAGGCTGAGAGGATGGCATGAGGAAAAGCTGGAGGTGAAAGAACATCAGGATATTCAACCAGTGGGAGAGATTTCATGGCTAAGCAAAAGCTCTAGAAACAGATGAAGTAGAGTCTTCATGTCTCCATTTGAATAAATGTGCAGAGTTGTCATTTTCTGCTTTTGCCTTCCGGGTTCTCTTAGAAACAAATAATTTTTTCTTCCAGCTGGAGATATTGGATTTTAAAGCAATTAAAATGCTATCCTTACGGTGTGAAATAAAACCATTTGCCTACAAGACATTTTTTAGAATTTTGAGCTATATATTTTTACTTGTGATTTAAAGAAACAAAAAGAAATGTAAGTTTAGAGAGCTATTAACAAGTCTCTTTCAAATGCTTAGGGTGAATTGATTAATTCTGTGTATTTAATAGGAGCTTATAAGACATTGCCTCTTGGTCTTTAAACAAGATATTTAATTAATTCTTGTAACAGATAATCTACTTATTTCCTAGAACTTCTCAATAATAATTACAATATTTTTTATAATTACAATATTTTTGTCTAGATGGCTTCATGTAGCCCAACAGCATTTCTTGGTTATTTAATTTCAGAGGGAAAGTAGGTTATTTTTTAGTAGTGTGAAAGTATTTCTGATTGAATTTTTATACTTAATATTTACTCATGGATTATATAAAGACTTCATCACTGACAGACGCTGCTTAAATTCTTTGTGAAAAGAATAGATGATTTAAAAAACTTCTAAAAAAAGGAATGTATGATTTTATTGTCTACTTTGAAGTTAGGCCTATAATTCATGATGCAAATTCAGGATGACATAATTAAAAGTTAAATATCCCATGTCAGAATCACCAATCAATGCCCTTTTATAAAAAATTGAAGCTACATCTTATTATACATTTTATTATGATGCAAGGCCCATATGAGCAAAAATATTGTCTTCCTATTTATTAATACTGGATCCAAACATAATACAAATTTATGTATTTAAAGCAATCAAAATATTGTATTAAATCCCAACTAAAAAGAATAGGAAACATGTGTATACAGATGTGAATACAAATTTTGCATTAGAATCTATCTATACAAAGCAAAAAACTCTTTCAAACAGTAAAACATCTATGGTGGTGTCAATGGTTGTCATCATTACAATCAACAGGATGCTAGAAATATTATTGCTGGATCCCATTGATGAAGTCCACATCTCTGGAGATTGGCCCCTTACATTGATAATTAGGAACTCTCAGGTGATTTTCACCTGCAAGCAGTAGGCCAGACACATAGTGCAGTGGAGTGAGTACATTTTTTTTGTTGTTGTTTTTGGGTCACACACCGGTCTCAGGGGTTACTCCTGGCTCCATGCTCAGAAATTGCTCCTGGCAGGCACGGGGGACCATATGGGGCACCGGGATTCGAACCGATGACCTTTTGCATGAAAGGCAAACGCCTTACCTCCATGCTATCGCTCCGGGCCCCATGTGAGTACATTTTTTAATATGCAGGAGGCCTGGGTCAGATACCCAGTACTTTTACTTAGGTAAAACAAGAGAGAACAGCATATTAGTAGAGCTATGACTTTCTAAGCTCCCAGTGTTCCCCATAGTGCTGTGCGGCTGTGGTGATTAATATCTATTTTCAAAGAGGATCTCCTAGGAGCATTTACATACTGTTCTTACCTGATCACTTTTTTTTTTACTTGTTTTTGGTTTTGGGTCACACCTGATGATGCTCAGAGGTTACTCCTGGCTATGAGCTCAGAAATCACTCCTGGCTTGGAGGATCATATGGGATGCCAGGGGATTGAACTGCGGTCCTTCGTAGGTTAGAGCACGTACGGCAAGAGCCCTACCGCTTGCACCACTGCTCCAGCCCCCCTCTTTTTGTTTTTTTGTCTCTCTAATCTTTCCTCATCTTCCTCTGACCTAGGAGGCTGACTACATGTTTGCTGCTGCTTGCAAGGTGCAAGTAACCTGTGAGCTTACTCTGCCTCCACCACCAACACATTCCTGGCAGCACAGCCAGGATCCCCAGTTCTCTAAGCTCCATCATTCCTCCAATGATCAGTTTACAGTTTACTTAATTTATATTTTAGTTTAGGGTGATTTTTTTCTCTTTAGACTATTGGGTTGGCGTTTGATTGTTTTGGGGAATTTGGTGGTGGAAGAAATAGTCTGTGATATTCAACAATTATGCTTAGTCTAACTAAGCTCAGTGGACTGACTATATGCAGTATCTGGGACTGAATCAGTGATGGTTACATGCAAGGAAAGTGCCTTAACCACACTTTATTAGTTCTATCGCTATATTGTGGGAGTTTTTAAAAGTCCCATTTAGGTTTTTTGGTATGTGTATGGCATAATTTTTAGGTAATTTTTAAAACCAAAATAGTAGATTATTTCTCCCTGTTTTTCAAAAGTGAGAGATGCGGAGGAAATTTATCAATGCCTAAAGTTTTTTTAAGTACATACTATGTTTAGTTTAGAATTCTTTCATAAGAAAAACACCTAAAATGACTCATATAAGAGTGAGTCTGGCAATTATTTATCAATTAGTTCATTTTTCTAGAAAGGGGAGTGGCTGTAAAGGATTTCGTCCCACATCTATTTTATAGTGTTCTTTTTTCTCTCTTGAAAACAAAATATGGGGGGTCGGAGCAGTGTCTCAAGCAGTAAGGCATCTGCCTTGCTCGCGCTACGCTAGGACAGACCGTGGTTATATCCCCCAGCGTCCCATATGGTCCCCCAAGCCAGGAGTGATTTCTGAACACATAACCAGGAGTAATCCCTGAGGGCCACCATGTGTGACCGAAAAAAAAATAAGAAAACAACATATGGAAATATTTTCAAGTTTTTTTTTTACTTTCATTCCTGACTTTTTTTTTACCCTTATACTTAGGGATCAAAATAAAGGACATATCTTACAAATTTTACCCAAAAAAGATATCCAAACTTTTGTCAATATTTGTAAAGACATTTGATATTTTACTTTCCTATCACTTCTTTCACATTTTTTCCCTGAGCAAATGTTAGCATCCCTCCTAAGCTTGAAAAATGTGGTCCTAGACTTTAAAGATAGTATGAATGTTTATAAAGTAGAAGGAAAAGCCAAAGGATAGGTGTTCTCATTTTGGTTATCTTTCTGTAAGAATTCTTTATTTTTTTATTTTGCTATTTTTCTTAAAGATTAGAAGAAAAATTCATCTATTTCTGCAATAATCTGAACCCCTATTTAGGAAGCTTCATATACATCTTATATGTTGATTCAGTTAACTTATTATTAACTATTATTATTTTTATTTTTATTAAAACCATTGTGACTGAACTGGACAGCTACAAAGAACTTAATTCTCTACTTCTCTTGCCTCTTTCTTTCAATCCCTTTTGCTTTTTATCCTTCAGGAATGACACATGGGTGTTTGTATGTTGTTCTTTTAATTCAAATTGATGTTCACCCTAAGGAAGGCAAAACACATTTTACTTCATTACACACTGACAGAGTGGGGATGTATAGCAGTAAGAAGTTAGAATAATTAAAGAATCTGTTTTATCTAAATTGCCATGCCACTTGCTGTGAATCTGATTGATGGCCTTGATGCATCAGAGTCCCTGTTCTGACAGGAAGTTTTCTTTACAGCACCAGTAGACAAAAAGAAAAAAAATCCCCCTCAAAAACTACAGATTTAAAAAATAGAATATACTTTTTATTTTTAATAATATCTTTATTTAAGCACCATGGTTACCAAACATGTATGTAGTTGAATTTTAGTCATAAAAAGTACACCCCAC
This sequence comes from Crocidura indochinensis, assembly GCA_004027635.1. Lineage (NCBI taxonomy): Eukaryota > Metazoa > Chordata > Mammalia > Eulipotyphla > Soricidae > Crocidura > Crocidura indochinensis. Next base: position 14,457 of record PVKC010006215.1, on the reverse strand, counting down.
TTCACCAACGAAACCTTCCCACTATCAATGCCCCCCATCTACTTCCTCCCCCACCCCCTGCATGTCTTCCAAATAGGCATTCTATCTCTCTCTCTCAGTACTATTATCATGATACTTGTTGGTACAGTTTTTTTCTCTAACCATTCTCACCAATCTTTGTTATAAACTTCATAACATAAGCTGGTCCTTTCAGTCCTAATCTCTATTGTCTCCGGGTATTATTACCATACTGTCTTATTTTTCTCAAATCCCACAGATGAATGAGACTTTTCTTTGTCTATTTATCTCCCTCTGACTTATTTCACTCAGCATAATAGTTTCTATGTCTATCCATGTATAAAAAAATTTCATGACTTCATTTTTCCTGACAGCTGCATAGTATTCCATTGTGTATATGTACCACAGTTTCTTCAGCCACTCATCTATTGTTAGACATCTGGGTTGTTTCCAGATTCTGGCTATTGTAAATAGCACTGTAATGAACATAGGCATGTAAAGGGCATTTTTGTATTGTGTTTTAGTGTTCCTAGGATATATCCCTAGGAACGATAATGTTGGATCATATGAGAGCTCAATTTCCAGTTTTTTGAGGAATCTCCAAATGTTTTCCATAAAGACTGGACTAAATGCCATTTCTACCAGCAGTGAATCAGAGTTCCTTTCTCTGCACATTCCTTACCATCACTGATGTGTGTGTGATGTGTGCCAGTTTCTATGCTTATTTTAATTTATATCTTCCTGATGTAATATGAACCAAATATGAACCAATTTGAATGACTGGGGAGTTACTACAATTGATACTTGACCAATATTTGGTTCCAAATATGAAGCAAAAATAGGTTTTCCCTCTGATGATTAGTGATGTGAAACATTTTTATGTGCCTTTTGGCCATCTATATTTCTTTTTCAAAGAAATATAGATAATATAGGAAGTGTCTTTTCATTTATTCTCTCCATTTTTAATGGGGTTATGTGGGATTATTCAAATCCCATCCCATTCAATATATACCTTGTTACTCATTGGTTGAGTAACATAAGGACAGTATTAGGTTTTTGGTACTTTGATGATGGTGAAAGTGCAGTAATTTTGTGTATCAAGACCTTAATAATTAGCATTATTGTGGTAATCATGCTACCAAACTATAATTTTTAAATATATATATTATTGGGGCCTGGGAGATAGCATGGAGGTAAGGCATTTGCCTTTCATGCAAAAGGTCATCGGTTCGAATCCTGGTGCCCCATATGGTCCCCCGTGCCTGCCAGGAGCAATTTCTGAGCATGGAGCCAGGAGTAACCCCTGAGCGCTGCCGGGTGTGACCCAAAAAAAAAGAAAAAAAAAGTTAAAAATATATATATATTAAATTTATTATTTTATAACTCTATACTTTTGGGAGATTCCCTAAGCAGTGCCCAGGAGACTGGGGAGTTATTCTAATTGATACCTGACCAATTAGGGTTGAACATCAATGCAAGGGACCAAGATGTGGTTTTGTTTGTTCCATGTGGTCTTAGAGTCTTCTGGTGCCAATCTAGTGATGCTTGGGGTTACTAGGATCACATTGTATAAAACCTGAAGTTATACAGTGCTAGAGATAAACTGGTGCCATATATTCCTGTTTCTTATACTCTTCCTCTGGCACCTGTTGTTCAGTTATGATCACATTAAGAGAAAATGTATGCTGTGTATGGATACTATTTGCATTAATCTTTTACAATAGGCTCAAAAAATTATAGCAACATTTTTCTTAAAAGTTGGTATATTAGAATGGTTTTACAAGGGATGAAATCTGATACAAAATACTAAATATTGTAATTGTTTTCTATAATTATGAGTACACCATGGAATGAGCTAATACCATAAATTATTTTGTGTTTTCCACAATTAAAAAGGGAATTTAATATCAACTTTTTTTCTATCATCTTTTTTTAAGACTTGATTTTTACCCCCTCAGCTTCTACTTTGTTGTGGTCATTGCTGAGTCTATGCTGCACAGATATTTACAGTACTTCCATATTTGATTGTGGTGTGGAATCAGGGGTTGTATACTCACAGAAAAGGACACTGCCCTGGGTGATGTCTACCACGAAACTTGAAATCTTAATAAACTCTTCTGTGTATCTATAACTTTCAAATCCTTAGTGTCATCTGTATCCTCATTTAATTTTTATGGGATCTTAGTGTACTTCATGTCTTTAAATGTAATATAGTACATATATTCAAATAGTCCCCTCTAAAATTAAACACAATTCCTTCTTTGCTGGGTAAAGCATTTTTTGCCTTGAACTAAGAAGACTTGGAATATGAAAGTTCATTTTGTAATTATCAACCCTACCTTCTATTTTCTCTAAAAAATAAACTTTGTAACTTGTAACAAGTTGAAGAAATAGGAATAAATTGCTTTAATCCTTGCAGGGAGATAATCTTTAGCTCTTTGAGGCTTTGTTTCAGTAAACTTGGATATTTGTTTGTCACAACAATGTTATGGGGTCTGGGCAGTATTCTTAACATAAAACAATTATGGCAAATAGACATGGAAGAAACACTTAAATTTCTGATATATGAGAAAGTTGTAAGTTTGTAAAAGAAATATGAATGCAATTACTATTTCTATTTTTTTTATTTCTAATTTTTTACTTTATTTTTAAAAAAGGCCTCACATTGCTTTAATCGTTGACCATAATACACCATAATACATTTGCCCAGATAAGTAAAAGCAAAGTTATAGAAAATAAAATATAAAGAAAAAATGATAAGGAAGAGAAAAAGTTTATAAAAAGAAAGAAAAAGAGAAAGTACAGTAGCAAGCACATTTGTGAAAATTATTTTATCTCCAATAAAGTCATTAATACAACGGCAGATGGTTTAGTAAGCTCTTGTTGTTACATGTCCGTTTTGTTAAATTTCGGTGTTTCCATAGGAATGGCAGTGTCAAACTAATGAAATTGTCCAGAGCTGGGATGATATCACAGTGGATAAGATGTTTGCCTTGCGTGCAGCTGACCTGGGTTAAATCCCCAGCATCCCATATGATCCCCCGTGTCTGCCAGGAGCGATTTCTGAGTGCAGAGTCAGGATTAACCCCTCATCACTGCTGAGTGTGACCCAAAATTCAAAAAAAAATTGTCCAGAAGTTCAAAACACTATTACTGATACTGTGACTTTTAGAAGCATGTTCTCAGTTCCTGCTGAAAGAAGGAAATTATGGGGAAGGTGCTTGCACTCGCTCCAAAGAGCCCTGATGATATGAGACCTAAAACGTGTGTACCTGAAGAGAATACTAAAGAGGTGATGAGGCAGGGTCATCAGAGAAACAGTGATTATGGAGGATGAGGCAGAGGGCATGACTTTGACCAAGCTCCCACCCACTCCTCCCAAAATGGCCTGCTTTCTGCTGTATGAACTGGTGTACCCATGTTCTGTACCCATGTACCCATGGTTTGGTTTATATCTCATTTGAGAAAAGAGTAAGTCTATGTAGCTGGCCTGGTTTAAAAATGGCAACTGAGTTTGTGGGCCTTATTACAGCTGCCAGCATTCCTACATTTTAACTCAGCTTCACAGATGCTTTTCAAGGATGTTTATTTTCTCTGTTGTCCAAATGATTTTCTAAATGATTTTCTTTTAACATATGCTTCCTATATATATGCTTAAAATGATTCCTATGAACTTTTCAAAGGTTTTTATCATTTGAAGTAAAACAACTCTTTATTTACCAGATGTGGTATTATTACTTCATCAATGTAATAATAGTTTTTCAGGGAGCAGGATAATTACTTCACATTAAATATGAGAATTTATCTCATATTTCAGAATATCAGGTTTCAGAATGTTGAAATGTTCAGAGTTCTATTATGTACATGGTAGAAACAAGGAAATAAAAAGTTGCTTGTGATATAATTTTCTTGAGATAACATCTGAGAAACAGAAAGGAAGGGGAGTGTGGTGTGCTTGTTCATTTGAACTATATTCTTTTTTTGTTTGGTTTTTTTGGGCCACAGCCAATGATGCTGTATAACCAGCATAACTCCTAGTTATGCTCAGAAATTGCTCCTGGCTTTGGGGAATCATATGGGATGCTGGGAATCGAACCCAGGTCCATTCTGGGTCAACAGCATTCAAGGCAAATGCCCTCCTGCTACTCTATCACTCCAGTCCCCTTTTGAACTGTATATAAATAGATCCAGTCACTAGTTTAGACTTCAAGTCAGAATTATCAGGGTGCCTTTGGAGTAATATAGAACTGGATTAGCACCTTGAACATTTCTGGGCTTTATAAATCCTATGTTTTACTGAAGGCCTTTTGGAAAACTAGTGGTAAAAGCAAAAAAGCTTATGTAAGGACTGGACCAGAAGATGAAGCTAGAACTGCCATTGTTTTGCTTTCTGCAAAGGGACAAAGACCTACTGGTCTCAATTGTTGGGGGTCACATGAGTGTGAAACAGAATAGTGAAAATTGTAAGAAACAATTACTTTCCAGACTCATCTCTCTGCCTCAGGAATTTCAGCATTTTCTCCAGGTTGTTCTGTCCCAATTCATGAGCTTTTCTACTGGAATGTGTAGGAGTCTCTCCTTCGCATGGTATTTTCGGTGACCATACGGTACTTTTATCTCATCTGCTTACGCTTCTTTCCCAGAGGTTAGCAGTGGCTCCAGACATAGGCAAGGGGTGTCCTCCCTGAGAACCTCTTGCTAGCCCCACTGAAATTCTAACATCAGTTCTGCTAAATCTCATGCCCCCCAGGGATTTCGAGAGATGCTTTTAGTTTGCACTTAGTGCTTCCATGAAAGCTCCTGCCTTCCATGGGACATTTAAGCTTTTATGAGAGATTTAAAATATTTACAGTGCAAATGACAGCTAGGTCCTTCTTTCAGCTCAGTCACAAACCATTTGAGTAGAATCAGTGAGTTACAGGACTCTGGATTTTAGTTTCTTCTTTCTAAAAACGGGGGCTAGAAGAGCTTATTTATTTGACTCTTTCCTGCAGCTAATATTCTCTGTATTATAAGAGTTTGGACTATAATAAAAATACTGATTGTTGTATTTAGAAAACATTGGTTTTAGAATATACTTAAATATATACATTCTCTAGCATTTTCAAAGTAAACATTTATTTAATGTTGGAGAAAAAATAAAGTGTAGGCTCCAGATGTGCTCCTGTTCCCAGTGGAAATATATATATATTGAAATCACAGACTTCTAATCAGTCTTCAGGCAGCTGTTAAGATTTCTCTCTCCCTCCCACAGTCCTCCACCATCTCTGATTTTCCCCCTTACCTGCTTTACCTCTGTGGGATGACTGTAATTGTGAATGTATTCCAGCTTGGTTATTTCTCCTCTTCCTCTTTGTTTAGCACTTTTTGGGCTCATTTTTCCATTATAGCTTCCAGCACTTCCAAAATAGACTATGGAATTCCACTACCAAGTAATTCAATTTAAGAACATATCCTTAATGGCTTTGAATTTGAAATCACTGGAGGGTGGGGCTTAAAATAAGTTTTTCTTATGTGTTCTAGTTTTACAATTCTTTATTCTCCTTTTCTGCTTTTATCTATGTAAGGTATAGGTAAAAATTCTACTAAACCTTTGTTAGGGTAATTTGTGTGTGTTGAAGACTAGAGTGACTTTTGAATGACTATCATAGCAATACCATGTGACATGTATGTGTTATTGGAAGTAGGGGATCCCATTCTCTCCCTTTCCCAGTAGTAAATATATATCCCACTCATATTTTAGAAATTCAGGATTAGAAATCTATTTTTGTTTTTGTTAGTTTTGGGCATATACTTTCTAGTTCCAATATTATACACAGCCCATTTATTTACATTAACAAAAATATTAAAAATGTGGGGCCCGGGAGATAGCATGGAGGTAAGGCGTTTGCCTTTCATGCAAAAGGTCATCGGTTCGAATCCCGGTGCCCCATATGGTCCCCCGTGCCTGCCAGGAGCAATTTCTGAGCATGGAGCCAGGAGTAATCCCTGAGCACTGCCGGGTGTGACCCAAAAAAAAAACAAAAAAAAAATTGAAAATGTACTTTTTCATTACTTTCTAAAGGTCCTAATTTCTTGAAATTTTATTTAAGAGACTACATATAGATCTAAACTCAAGCTTACTATATGTTTAGAAAATTAAACTTAAACTCTCAAAACTTAAAGAAAATTAAAAATATGGAAACTCAAATCTAGGATAACGATATTCTCTCTGTGTTATAGTAATATGGATCTTTTATATTTAATGATTGCTACCAAGGCCTATTTTCTGCCTGTTAATATAAACTGAAGTTTTTATTCATTTGGTTGTGGTGCCAAAAAGACTTGGTGAATTTTGCTAAATATAGCAAGGTATTTTTACAAGTGGTGACTATTAGCTTCTACTGAGTTAAATGTGAGGTTACTCATAAATGTGAGCCTTCTGCTCACAAAAACAAAGCATGAGGTTCAACAGAGTTTGTGGACAGACCATGTTGAGGTGCACATACCAAAAGCACCAACAATAATTATAACCAAGATCTTCAGAACAAAAATCATGAGCCAAGTGCTCCAAGAGAATTACATCAAATTACTTCTTATATGGAAAGCTTTATGTAAAAAGCACCTGTAGGAAGTAGTGGGAAGACTATTTGAATTCAATTGGTGGGGGAACAGGGCCAGAGCGATAGCACAGCAGTAGGGTGTTTGCCTTGCACACAGCCGATCTAGGCTAGACCTTAGTTCTATCCCCAAAAGTCCTATATGTTCCTCAAACCACGAGCAATTCCTGAGCATATAGCCAGGAGTAACCCTTGAGTGTCACAGGGTGTGGCCACCTGACCATGTTTACTCTCAGGGCTTATTTCTGGCTCTTCACTCAGTGTAGGCTCAGGGTACAACGTAGGGTGTCAGGAATCAAACCTGAATTGGTCATATGCAAGACAAACGTCCTACTAATTATTCTATCTCACTCTATCCCCAGGAGGAGGAAGATTTTAAAAATAGTAAAAGACTTTTTCTAGGAATACTGGAAATGTAAGCAGAATTTTTTCTAAGTACTTTAGTTTCTGCAACAGATACATACAAATGTGTCTATACCTATATAGATATTGGTATGTGCTAGTCTATGTAAGTACCTATATGTATGTATGTGGTGTGCCTACACATAAGTGTCTATTAATAGATATATAGGTATTTAAATATATGTCTAAATGTATGTATATGGTGTGTTCCTATAAATGAGTACAAAATGATAACTATATATAAATAAATATGCAGCTTATGGTATGTTTAAATATGTATAAACAAATGAATATAATGTATGTATGTAGATTGTGTATTAGTGAATCTGTGAGTAAATCTTTGTGTGCATCTATATGTGTGTACATATATGCATGTATCCATTCATCTACATACATGAATATTTTTGTTCATGCATCTTATGCATAGGTATTTGCATCTATTATGTGTATAAAGTACATATTTTAGACATTACTTGTTTGATCTTGCAAAAAATTCTTGCTTTCAATCATTTTATGTTTCAATTGGGAATAATAATATTTCATGCTTTCTAAGGTATTCTAAGGGTTATACTAAAAGGTATTGGTAACACTTATAATCAATTGAAAGTGTTAGTTAGGATCATTACCTCTACTGTCATACAAAACTCTTACCCATATTGTAATAGTGTTTCTACTTTTCCATGCCATCTGGAAAAAATAGTTGTCCAGTCTGGTTATGACTCCTAAATAAGGCTACTTTATAGATATATGGAATTAGTTTGCACTGGTTTTGGGTTTGTTTGCTTAGTTGGCTGTTGTTGTTATTTGATACATTTAGTTGAAAATACAACACAGGTAGTGGGGGCTGGCAAAAATGAATATGAGGATAATCAATCAACATTTGACCTGAGTCAGATTCCATTCATTTTTTAAAATATTTCATTAACTTATATGTCTATCTTGCTTCTTTGGTTATTTTCAGGAGCTTGAATATACAAAATTAGTCCACTAATATACTTGGTTAATAATACACTCTGATCTGTATTCATTCTTTCTTTATTTAATTATTAGTTAGGCATGCTGTAAGTGCAATAATAATCTATGTTACATTTCCACAAACAAAAAAGTCTATCATTTTGACAGTAATCTTCATTGCCTTTAGTCTATTTGTTCCTCTTTTTGCAAAGGGCACACATAGAGGCACTCAGGAATTACTCCTAGCAGGTTTAGGAGACTATCTGGAATATGCCTGGGGTTAAACCCCATCTGCCGTGTTCAAGTCCTACCCACTGTTCCTCTTTTTAATTCTGCTTTTACCTTCTTTGACCTAATTATGAGTCTCTTGTTTATTTCTTTCCTTTATATGCATTAATTCATATATCTTATATATTTATTTAATTATGCACTTTATATGTATTATGTATTATATTATAGCATATTTATATTTTTATATAATTCATAATTATTATATAATCATATATTATACAATGTGTATGTGTTGTTCATACATATTTTCATTTATATTAATTTATGCATGTACTATTTATATTCATATTTATATAATACAGTTACACTTATATATTTAATTTGTATGTTTCATTTATAAATACTTAGAAATATTCTGAAAGCAAATTTTATTATAATTGTTTTTTAACTTTATAAAAGGGACATAGTATGAAAAAATTTTTGTGGGGGGCCACACCCAGCAGTGCTCAGGGTTTACTCCTGGCTCTGCACTCAGAATTCATTTCTAGCAGGCCTGGGGGACCATATGGGATTCTGGGGATCAAACCCTGATCAGCTGCATGTAGAGCAAATGCCCTAACCATTGTGCTATCACTTCAGCCCATGTATGAAATTTTGAGACTAACTTTATTTAGAAGCTTAATTTCCATTGTGTTTATTGTTTAATATGTAAAATATAATATAGTTTATATATCCTTATTAATAGTTTATATAGCTTTTATTGATGGGTATTTGTGTGCTTTAGGATTTAACTGTTATAGAGAGATGTTTTAGTATTGTTGAACATAATTCTTTATCATATGTGCAAAAAGTAAAAGTCGAATTGTTGCATCATGGCAGATATGAATGGTGGCTTAGGCTATCTACTAATTGTGTGCCAAATTGTTTCAATTTTTACTGTCATTGGAATAGGGATATTGCTTGAGTACTTCGAATTGTTTGTTATTTTTTTACTTTTTACTGACTGAATGAATGTTATCTCATTTGTGTTTAAATTTACATTTCTTTTGACCACTAATGATGTGGAAAACCTCAGAGTTATCAGCATTATTTATTTATTTATTCTGGCAGAAAATATCTATTTGTATCTTTTGATCTTATTTTTATTGGTTTGTGTGTGTGTGTGATTTCTTCATGCTTCGGAGTTATTGAGCATATGACTTGGTCAATATGATATTCTTTCTGCATCTATTAAAATGAGATGATTATGAAATGATCAGAGGGTAGATCTAATTTAGGGTTAATCTAATGATTGTAAATAGCTCTGTAAATACTGGCTTATAATATAAGAGACAATTACAAATATTTATTTTCATTATCTACTCAGTCCTTGCCACAAAAGGAGCCTCCATTTGGTAGACTGGTTTTGTTGGAATTTGCTTAGTGGAGAATTTCTGCTTATTGATATGGCCAGGATAGCCCTATGAATGTTATTGTAATATAGGGATTAAAACCCGCTCAATGAACTCAGACACCGATGGAAGGAATCCAGAGAATGAAATATGAAGAATTTCAGTAGTGTCTTTGGTTTGATTATTTAAATTGCACTATTTTGGTCTTAGTAAACCTGTCTGTTGATTAAAAAGTGTGTATAATTATAACAACTGAAAAAACTGAGGATTTAAAAATTCTCCAAATCCCATCTTAAACAGAAAACTGGATATGAAGCAAAATATTTTATGATACTGCTTGGGAGCTTCTGGTCAGAGGAAGAACTGGGACGCAGCAGACTGCTGCTGCTGGAGGCAAGTTCACAGCACTTTTCTGAGTGCCGCACAGTCATGTGGAGAAGCAGTGCTGGGAGCCAGGGGAAATACTAGAAGCTGAAGGACACCATAAAATTCTTGCTGTTATTGCTGCCTGTGCCTGGTTAGATTTTTGGGAGTATTAAATTCAAGCGTAGTATCTGGATGTGAGTGTTAGCACATTGTTTTTACTACCTGGATCTTTGGATGTTTTCTTGAGAATATTCCTGGAGGCACGGAAGCCAGACATCAGTGCTACCATAACGTGGAAAGCGCTGCACTGCAGCATGCCCTCTTTCGTCTGTCCCTCTCAGTGTTCAAAGTCACTCTTAGGATTTGGAGGTAACATTTTATTTTCTAATTTGGTGCATACTGATGGGAAGTGAACAGTTTCAGTTTCATCATAAACGAATGGGATAAATATTTCAGTAAGTCTGCATGTAATTTAACTAAAATGTGGCATTTGTTCTGTAGTATATGTTGTCTTGTGACTTTTAATGCTAATTCTTCTCTAATTGTTCTTTGTTTTTGAAAGCTTTGCTTTCCAGGTTTTAATAGAAAAATATGGAAATGAGGACCAGTAGAGTTTAATGTCAGTTCACAATGTCAGCCCCCTTTCCTTTGATCCTTAGGACAACAATATTCTGAGTGATTTGTCAGGGTTCTGTGCTCAATGGACATATGCTGAGAGTTGAGAAACAGCTTTTAATGGTGAAGCAACTTCAGTTTAGGAAGTGGATAAGAGAAAAATCAGAATGCTTTCCAAAGACAAGAAAACAATGTAGTTAAATTAAGGACAACTTGTAATTCATTTCCCCTGTGCCGATAATTACACAAGGTATATTGAAATTCAATTTAAGTATGTATATAATTGTAAAGATAACTACTAACACAGCTTTATTAAAACAATCAAAAGGATAGAGCTGCCCATCAGCCAAGTATAAGGATCTGCTTCAAACTAGTCATAGAAATGGTCGCTCCAATGACTTTTGGAGGTCTTTATTGATCTTCAACAATAATTGGTACTAGAAATAACTAATTAGCAAGCTATTTTATATAGTTGAAGCAAAGAAAGGCTTTTTGGTGAATCTTCTTGTGTAGAACCTTTGACCTTGATACATATTTAACCAAGGGGCTGTTTCCAATCTGTCATCTACCTCAATTTGAAGGATTAGAGTCTCTGATTAAACAAGGAACCAGATCTTTTCTGTAAATTCTCTTAATTTTCTTCTGTAAAAATGATAGCATTCAAAAACAATACTATTGTGGCATTACATTTTGAGTAATATTTCTAATTTTGTGACATTTTGCTTATCTTCAAATAGTAATTCTAAAATATTTTCACTTATTAATTTGCAAAGCCAGACTTTTTTCAAAATTATACCAACATGACATTCACCATTGAAGTTATAGGAAAAAAACAGGTCATCTACAGAGCTATTTTGCTTATATTAAATACTTGGATAAAAGGTAGCTTTTAGGGGCTAAAGATATAGCATGGAGATAGGGCATTTGCCTTGCATGCAGAAGGACAGTAGTTCAAATCCCAGCATCTTGTGTGGTCCCCTGAGAATACCAGGAATGATTTCTGAACATAGAACCAGGAGTAACCCCTGAGAACTGCCAGGTGTGACCCCCTCCCAAAAAAAAAAACATAGCTTTTATTAGAGAATTAGGAAGAAATCACTTATTTAGAAAAGTAAATTGTAGTGTATAAATATGATTCAAACTTTGTTTGAAACATACTTTAAAACATACTTATAAAGACATACTTTATAAGGATACTGAAACCTGTAAAGTTTGTTATTAAACAGCAAAATGGCAAAATAGAGGCAATCAAGAACAGAAAACAGAACTCTTCAGTCTAGACTGTGAACTATTCCTTTACTAACTGCCATATTCTGCCATAATGGTGAGCTTACACTTATGGAACGTACAGAGATATGGACACATATTAAAGCCTAGTGGAATGTTTTGAAGAATAATGATATTGATAGGTAATGAAAGGTTTTACAAATTGAACTGGATAAGCTAGAGATTAAATATGTTAAAGTCATCGGAGTTGTGTTAAGAAATCCTAAATTGGATAATTTATCAAATTGGTAATTTGACAGAATTTGTGGTTAAAACCCAGCAAAGATATAGAAAGGCAAATTTTGGGGAAATCAAACACAAACTTCAATGGTCCTCTCTCCAGTCTAGTCATGCCATGTTTAATGATAGCTCAGTAACTATGTCATGTGTGTGACATAATTCTAAATAGATACAACAGATAGTCTGCATATGAAGTATATGAAGGAGTCTACATCATGATATTCAATTATATTTACATAATGACAAAGTTACCTAATTAGGCAGTTACCAAAAATACCCGTGTCTGTAAAATGGACTATAATAGTCTCATAGGATATGCCTTAATTTCTGCAGTAACAAAGTGCATCAAAATATAGAAAATGCTTTCTGGTAAATTTAAGAGTCATTGATCAGAGTTCTCTTATTTATGTATTTATATGTATTTGTTTACTTATTTATTTATATATTTATTTTGGAGTCACATAGATGATCTTTGCCTTATTTCTTTCAAAATTTCAGACTCCCAGAAGGAAATAAACTATTCAACACTTCACATTAGATGGAGGAAAACCAACCTCACAAGCAGACATTTTTTTTTTTTTGGTTTTTGGGCCAAACCCGGTGATGCTCAGGGGTTACCCCTGGCTATTCGCTCGGAGGTCGCTCCTGGCAGGCACGGGGGATCATATGGGGAACCGGGGAATCAAACCGCAGTCCATCCTAGGTTAGCGCAGGCACCTTACCTCCAGCGCCACCGCTCGGCCCCCACAAGCAGACATTTTTAAGGAAAAGTTTACACTGCTAATTTGGCAACTCTTTAGGGACAAAAATTATTGTATATAATTGAAGAGTTATAGTAACATTGAAAAATGATGGTTTGAAAGATACGATTTGAAAGTGGAGTCTTTAAGTGGAGTTGAGTATATAATGAGACTGGACCAAGACATTCAGAAGTAATTCAGCCTGGTCTATGGTCATACTACCCTGAATGTACCTGATCTTGTCTGATCTTGAAATCTAAATAGTTTAGTACTTAGGTGGGAGAAAAATTGTGCCCAAATCATGAATTTTAGGCTTGTGAAATATTTCAAAGAACTGGAGCATATGCTTTGCACAAAGGAATTGGGCTTCGTATTCTGTCAGCTCACTAGGACAATCTGTCTCCTTACATTCTAGTACCAACTTCCAGATATTGGTGTGAAAATGAAAACAGCAAAAGGAGAATAAAATTATATACATAAGATAGTTAAATTGAAGTATAAAAATGTTGGAAATAGGGGCCAGAGAGATAGCACAGTAGTAGTGTGTTTGCCTTGCATGCTGCCGACCCAGCACGGACCTGGTTTTGATCCAGGCATCCCATGGAGTTCCCCCAAGCCTGAGCAGTTTCTGAGTGCAGAGCCAGGAGTAACCCTGAGTGTTGCCACATATGGCCCAAAACAAACAAACAAAAAGTTTAAACAGCATATTAAAGAATTGGAAATTTTCAAATCCGAGAGATAATAATATGGTAGCTTTTTACGTGTATATTATTAAAATATTTCCTTAGGGAAAACAGCTGTATGACAAAAAGAAACATTCTAAATTTTGGATTTGTGGCCTCTGAATATATTTAATACCTAGAATTATATACACACATATGATATATTTTATACAAATAAAGTGCTCCAACATTACATGTTAAAAATTAATTCTAATAGGGGCCGAAGAGATAGCATAGAGGTAAGGCATTTGCTTTTCATGCAGAAGATCGGTGGTTCAAATCCCAGCATCCCATATGGTCCCTTGAGCCTGCCAAGACTGATTTCTGAGCATAGAGCCAGAAGTAACCCCTGAGCGCTTCTGGGTGTAACCCAAAAACCAAAAAAAAAAAAATTGCTAATAATGAGGTCATTCCCATGGCATATTCATGTGCCCCCATTAGAACATTAGAGTCAGACGCATCATTAAGAAATAAGTTTCGAGGGAAATTTGGCTTTGTATTAGCTTGAACAAACTGTTGAAAGATAATTTTAACACAAACATAATAATGTTATTTTTAATTGACATACTAGGCAACATTTTCTTTTTATATATATTTTTTATTTAAACACCTTGATTACATACATTATTGTGTTTGGGTTTTAGTCATGTAAAGAACACCACCCATCAACAGTGCAACATTCCCATCACCAATATCCCAAATCTCCCTCTTCCCCACCCAACCTCCGCCTGTACTCTAGACAGGCTTTCTATTTCCCTCATACATTCTCATTGTTAGGATAGTTCACAATGTAGTTATTTCTCCAACTAAACTCATCCCTGTTTGTGGTGAGCTTCATGAGGTGAGCTGTAACTTCCAGTCTTCCTCTCTTTTGTGTCTGAACATTATTATTGCAAGAATGTCTTTCATTTTTTCTTTTCTTTTTTTTTTTTTT